>NSJW01000564.1:0-44102 GCA_019955255.1 Castanospermum australe | reverse complement strand
TGAGTACAGGATTAGAATCGTTTTCTCTTGTAACGTGACAACTGTCATATTTTTTAAGAAAACAAAAAGGATTTCAAATCCATCTGTTTATAGATAATGGTGAAACTATCTACTTATGCTGAGAATCGTGAGATGGGACGGCGAACGTGGAACTATAGATTTACTTTCTTGTTATATATGTTCTCTGCGAGAAATACAAAAAGATTCTTATTCTAAATTCTCTCAGAATTTTTATGGTGAACATGTAACGTTTTCATGCTTTTTGCTTTGAAGAGACATCTAAAATTTGACGAGGACATATACCATTAACGGACGGGCCTTATACGCTACTATAATCACAAGCGTATATTCTCATGATCTCATGGAACATTTTCATTTTTCTATAAAAAAAGGGTGAAATGATATCATTTTACAACATGAGGATAATATAGTTTTAGAATTCAGATAACATATATGCTCAATGATCATTTTCACTCATTCTTTTCTCAAAATCAAATATAAAATTGTTAAATTTTGGTACAGTTAAAAAATTATGCAAACAATTACATGACTCCTGGCATTGCAGATATTGTTTGTTTGAGTTTGTAATTTACTTCCATTGCAATCAACTACTTATGAGTAAATTGTTAAATTGTTGCCACTTACCTATTATTATTGGAGAAAAATTCTAAATAAGTATGTAATTACACAAGCACTTAAATCAATTTATTATAATAATTAAAAGTAAATGTCTATTTAAAAATTTCTTTTCTCACTCATGCAGTATATTTTTTTCACTTATATATTTATTTTCTAATAAAATTGATTTACACAAATTAGTATAATAATTCAAGAAATAAATCATACAAATTTAACAAAATTATCTGAAGGGATTTTTGAGCTGCCACTCTCCAACAATCAAGAATAGTTGTGGTTAATCCAAAACTGACACCACGTGTATGAGATAAAAAATCAAGCACAATCAAGTAGAATAACTTCCGTACAGACATGTACCTATTGTTGCATCTTTCAGCACATGAAAGTCATTCTTCTCTTCAGCAGGAAGGTTTCATTCATATCAGTTGCACAGCTGTCATGCGTTGTTCTACAGATGTGACTTGATAAGATACTACAACAATCCGAGGAAGAGCCGACATGATTTGCTGGCCACCAATCAAGTATATATATATATTCAATAAGAAGAGACAAGTTCAGAGTACGAGATAAGATTATAGATATGCTAGTGTAGTCTAGCTATGCAACTTGATCACATGACGTAAAAGCAGTCAGATAAGCATAATAAATCATGGCTTGTTCATGAGACACAGTTTTGTAATTTTTTAAATATATTCTTCGAAGCAGGTAGAAAGAAATTCGTAGTTCATACTATTGACAGCGTGTAGTTGGTATTCGCAAGTCTCACTCTCAGCGTTATAATATCGGGTAATAGTGACCTCCTGTCTTTCGGATCTTGTTTAAGTCCCTTCAATGGTGGTTCTCCCTGGCATCAACTGGGTTGATGTAAATGAAAAGAGCAATGAAAATTTAAGGAGAGAATCAACGAGTTGTTTCTAACTTCAGGAAAAATTTCAGATGAAAAAAGAAAAATCAAGAAGGAATCTCTTGGAGGTTCGGTTCTAGAACAATTATCACCCCAATAACTAATTTACAATACGGTTTAAAAAGTTCTTTAGAATTTCCTTACACCCGCCTAAATTTTCTATTCTCTTAATTGTGATGATCGTTATCCACTCCAAGTATATAATTAACCAGAGAAAAATTAAAAAATGGAAAAATATTTCATTAAACAGAAAGGACATGCTAATAGCTTCGAAGAAGCAATAACAAACCTTAATATAGAAAAAGAGTCAAATAGTTATTAGTAAATTTTTCATAATATAGGTAAAGAAGGAGAAAGTGATGAGCATCCATAAACTTTGTGGCCCATCAAACAATAAAAAATAGCACGAATACCTTCAATGAGCAATGGAAGCACTTTTGTCGATTAGCATATATAAGGCTCTCCACAGGTTGCAGTACTGTTAAATTGATTCAGTGCAAACCTACCTGGTACTAGCCGCCTATCCAGTGCAAATTTGATTCATAAAATTTCATATTCTCCAAGCTCCAGTGTTAAAAATCTATAGAAATAAATCTCAATGGTTTTTTTTTTTTTTTTTTATCGGAGGGGAGAGGGGGGAAGGGAGTCTCTATGCTGTGAATCACCTCTTCTCTGAACTTGAGATTTGATTTCATTTGGGATCTCTGGTGATTGTAGATTAATTGTTCAAGCTATAGAAGAAAAACTTTAAGAACAATCACAAAAAGAAAAGGTAGCCCTCCTTGATGACAATCAAAATTCAAGAACAAATTGGGCAAGTAGAAACTTTAGCAGCCAACAACAGGATGGGTCTATGAATTCTATAATATCTTTTGCCAGTCACTCTTCTTCATTCTTAAAGTTAAATAAATTCTCATGTACCCACAAATAAAAAGTAAAATAAATTCTCACTATTAGTAATATTGTCTAGAAACTTAATTATTGTCATAAAAACTTTGTGGGAAAAAAATTCAAGAAATTCAAGAGAAAACTTATAATAATACAGAATAATTTATTGAGACTCTTCGTGGTATTGCTCTTGCAGAAGGATCTATAAAAACAATAAAGAGATAATAGTTATGTCATTGTTAATAGTTGCCACCGGTTGTATATGTGCAGCAATTTGATGCTTATAATTATTTAGGTTTTATATGGTCCTCATATTCTTTTTAAGTTATTATTATATGTGTATTTTTTAAAATAGTACATAAATATAAAAAAGGCAATAGACTAATGTTTGAGTAGAAATAAATAAAAACACTTTAAAAAATCAAACAAAAGTTAGTTAAATATTAGTGGTGATAAATAGTTAAGAGTGACAATATATGCTCTCCCAATACTGTTTCTCACAATCTATATTTTTCCTCTCTCTTTTATCTCTTTATTTATGATCATAATCCCTACAAATTCTCTTCTCATTTATGTCCGTTAATTTTCAAAGTTTAAATGGTCTTCTTGTAAATGGAGTTGCAGATGAAGATAATTTAGCCACCGTAATTAAACTCAATTTACAATACTGTATCAATTTTTTTTTTTCTGATTTTACAATTTGACTCTAAGCCACGAAAGTGTTGACTAGCACCTCATAACAAAAAAAAAAAAAAAAGTGCTGGGCGGCACCTGGTACAATGCTTTACATTTTATAAGATCCTTAACTCCTTATTTAAATTCTTTTTTAAAGTTTTTCATTAATTGAAAAATATCAATTATATAATGAGCTTGACTTTAATTTTAAATTAGAATCCTATTTCCCTTTGAATTGGAAATCCTAGGATGAAACAAAATTACTCTAGAATCATAATCTGAATTCTACTATAATTCCTTGTTGATTATGTATTCTTTATACGCATCTTTGCCCACACAACTTCATAATCCTTCCTTTTTCTTCATCTTCTTTTTGTTCACCAATCCATGAAGATGACTTTGATCAGTTCAAAGCCAGATTGGGCATATTTACCAGCACTCGCCCTTGGTTTGATTCTGGACAAGTTGGTGGATCCCATAGATCATGTTTGTTTTAGTGTCGTGTGCAAGAATTGGTGCTCAGTTGCAAAGCTTATCCATCAAAATTAGGAATTCAGGAGTAATGTACTTCCCATGCTAATGATCCCCACCAAAAGGAAGAGTAGAACAAAGAGAAGTTTGTATAGCATTGTAGCTGATAGAGTTTACTACTTTCAATTGTTTGTACCTTATGGCAGGTGTTGTGGCTCTAGTCATGAGTGGCTTGCAACTGTGGATGCTTGTGATGTGATAACTCTGCTAAACCTTTTAAAAAATGTAGCACCCATTCGTTTGCCACCCCTTAAGTGTGGGGATTCTTATTTGGACTTACATGAATGCAATATCCTTAAAGTTACCTTGTTTGCTGATCCCACGACAAACCCCGATGATTATGTGGTTGTAGCAATACACAGCGTGTGTTGCCAACTGGCTTTCATAAAAGCAGGCCAAAAGTTTTGGACTTAAGTTGACAAAAAGATGAAGTGCTTCACGGATATTACTTTCTACAAAGGTCTAGTGTATGCCGTGGGACGATGGAGTAATATTGTTTCCTTTGATCTTTGTTATTCAACTAACCCTTTTGGTTGTGAGCAGATAATTCCAAACATTCTTTCACCAGAAAATAGACATCTTCCTTATTTAGAAAGGGCATACCTTGTGACATCACTAAACAGAGCACGGTGGATGGTTAGAAGATTTTCGGATTATAACAATGATGAGGAGTCCTATAGTAAGGGTACTAAGAGTTTCAAGGACTATAAGTTGGAACTAGATGCTCAAACTGGGAAGCTGTTGCAAAAGTTGGAAATCAAAAGCTTAGGAGATAATGTTTTGTTTGTAGGTGACAATGATTCAATGTCTGTGTTAGCTTCATATTTCTCTAATAGCTTGTAGAAGGATTCAATTTACTTCACTGATAATTTTTTTTGATGAATGTCCACTTTCTTACCTTTTTGGCCCATTTCATATTCGGATTTTTGTTGTAATGAATGGAAGCTTTAGTCAGCATTACTCTTTCAACCCTTTGTTCAAGCGGATGCCACCTACACTTTGGGTTCTACCACCATTTCGTTGGGATTGATCAGTTTAAGCTCAGGTTTGTTTCTTAGTCCTATTATAGTTAGTTTCTCAACTTTGTTTAACATGACAAGGTCCTTTTACAATAATACCATTGTTTCCCTTTTAACTGTGTTAAGAAAAATGATAGATTTGAACAATATGGTGTCTCAGTCCTCAAATCTAGTTTTTGTGATAGCAAATTTCAAATGGTGATCATCTCTACAAGAAATATGCAAAGACATCTTTTATCTTATCATTGATCGAGTAGTCAATGACGATAGTATTGTCTTAGTAAGAGGTAGAGCTTCTGCATGTAATTTAATTGGGCGATATGTTGATTAAAATTGACTATTTTATTGTAGAGATGAAATTTTTATGCTATATATAATTAGTTTCATTTGGATTTTTTTTTTGTGAAAATTTCATTTTCTATAAAAAAAAATTTTGAAGACTGGTTAGAGTTCTATGGTTGGTATCTTTGGTTGACTTCTAATAATGTTGGTATCAAGTTCACATGGATGAACAACAGGGAAGGAAGAACTCATATTAAGGAAAGAATTTTTGGAGCTGTTGCTAATACTCCTTGAATTAATTCGTTAATTTCTCAATAAAAAATTATTCACCTTTTTCCATTTCAGATCATGTTACTCTTCTTAATCTTTATTATCTTCTACCACTGCATACGTCATTAGACTTATATAGACCTTGTTAACAATGTTTTTATTTCCTTTGGTTTCTATTGAAAATAACTTAGCATCGAATATTTTGTATATTAGAAAATAGTTTTGTAAATAATATTTTTCAACAAGGATACTTTCTTAGAAATTTTTTATTGGATTTAATTTTGATCCTTTGCTTGTCTAAAGATTTTTTACACTATTATCCAATTATATGTTATTAATATTTGATTTTTAAGTAATTATTATCTTAATCAAACTTTTTTAATAATTTGATAATTCATAATTAGATAATAGTATATAACTTTTTATTATTACAGTGGATCAAAATTAAGAAAAATGCTATTCAGCCTGAAACTTGCCTGACTCCATGTGCATGAACTATCTGGCATTTGATGTGGACATTGAATTGTTGCTGTGTAGGAAGCCTTATGTTCAAATCCATCTCACTGTCAGCTTCTTGACTGCCCTTGTCCTGCTACCGCCCCTGAAAATTCAACACCTCCTCCTGCTGTTGCACCACCTCTGAAATTCACCTCCACTGTGAGCGTTCCATCCGGTAGTTACACCACCTCTGAAACTCACCTCCACTGGTAGCGTCTGCCCAACCCCATTTACTCAGTCTCGCCAAACTATCTATGCCAGAACCCAAAATTCGCCCCATAGTGCCAGTAGTTATGCCGCCTCAAAGGTCTTCTCCACCAGAAGCTTAGCTACGCTAAAATTATCTGGGCTCATATGTTCATCTCCGAAAGTGGACTTGGTCTAATTGTCTATTGATTATTGCTTTTATTAACATGTATTCCAGATTTAAGTCCATTGATGATGGCATCTAAGTGTTCGATGAAATGACTGCAAGAAATAGAGAACATTGCAGTGCAGCTCATGATTTTATGCTACATTTTATCATCAATTTTCCAATTGAACTCCTCGGTAAGTGTTACTCTGTAGAGACATAAATTGAAGACATGCTATAAAAACTAGGAACCATGTGATTAAATGTTCAAATTTTACAAATGATGACTGGGTGGTGCTCTGATGTTATCTATCAGCACCACCGATTTCTTGACCACAGATAAATTGTACATAAATTGTACTGATCTATGCAGAAAATTCTCTGGTGGCAAATGCAAGGCTTCAAGCAGCTGTAACAATTCAAGAATCAGCTATTAGAGGATGGGGTTTTCTTACTGCTGATGACAACAGATAATATATTGCTGGATTTAATGAACTTGTCACTGTGTGAAACTTGCAATGCAGCAGTAAATGTGCATATATTGGATTCTTATGCGTACAAGATGAACCAGGTGATCAGACACCCACGTAAATGTTGTGCAATACTTTACTGCAACCCTATAGAGCATGCAAGAAGGTCATTGCTGACTATGAGCCATTACAAGCCAGAAGCCCAGCACTACAGTAGACAATGAACATGGGGAAAATGATCTGCAGGAATCAAAAGATAACATGTCCAACAATTCTGAAGATGTCATCAATTCAGGACATGGAAACATCAAGAAAACAAATGCAATGGATTGGGGTTGCTTTAACCGGATTGTTTAAACTGAAGAATAACAGGTTTATAAAGCCAACAGAAAGGACTATGGTAGTGAATCTCTCATATCTATTTCACATAACCTGTATGAAGGGGTAAGGATATGTTAGATTGAGAGAGTTTTGTATAGTTTTATGTATAAGGCAAATGGGTAGTAGTTTTGATCTTACAATATTCCTACTTTAGAAAAGCTGAGTAAGGATTGACCTTTTGCTATATACTCATGAATTAAAGAGACAGATTGGAGATCTTTTAAATATTTTTCTGCAATTTTAGATTTATTACTTGAACATGACTTGAAATTAAGCCAGTAATCTAATTAAAAAAAAGAATACTAGAATACCAAGCAGATTGAGCAAAACATTACTAATGAACACTAGAGAATATTAGTTATCCAATTACAAAAGCTGATACCACAAAATCAAGTAAGTTGAGCAAACCCATGATTTTACTAATACTTGAATTTCAAAACATTAGAGCCAACAAAGTATAGAAAACAACCAATAGAAGCTTTCTCTATGTGCATAATATCAATCAAATAGGACACAAAACTAAAAATACATTTTGAAAAGAATTGGAAAGAAATGGAAAGACAATAGGTATAGGCTATTTAATGAGTTTTACTATCCCACATTGTACAAAGAAGTCAACATTGTGAAACATCCTATAGGAATGAACCGGGATTAGTGGGCATTTTGTTGATTATCGTTTGCAAGAATCAACAAAGGTGACATAGCTATATGTTCACATAGCAGTAAATTGATTAAATTGATTGATAACTATATTGTTATTTATGCAATAATAGGAAAATGCAGCAGAAATTTTGAAAACAGGAAGAAACAGATTATTACACACAGTGGTGATTCCAAAAGCTTATCTAGGAGAAAAGACGAAGAGGTGATTAATGTTGTACATATCTATTTTTTCCATTCTTGATCATATATTTTACTTAGTTTATACTTTGTAATTGTTTGATTATGACAACAACAGTCTAGGAACGTCAACTTGCGAGACAGATTGTTAGAGGAGAGTTATGGAACATAACACACAAGCAAAAATGTGGCTCTTATGTAAATGATGAGGCTAGAGTTATTGCTGTAAGTTATAGATGGTGCTTTCTGAATTTTTAGTAAATATGTATCATGTGTTTGAATTTTAAAACACTTTATAAATTCATGTTTGTAGGAGAAAATTAGAGAGACAAAGCAACAGAATGACTCCTCACAGCAACTCTCACAGAAAGATTCACTAGCCAAGGTATTAGGGAAAGAGCACCTAGGCCAGGTTTGAGGTTTGGGGTTTAGGCCATCTTTTTTATAGATATTTGGCCATACCACCCGGTAATTTAGTGGAATGTTGTTGACTCCACCTACTAGCCATAGTCCTTAACTACAAAATGAGGTGTGTGAACTACGATCAATAGTGTAATCTCTTCAGTTGCAATTGGATACTGAACGATTCAAAAATTGACAATTTGAGAGTGCTTTAGCGTATTTATTCTAACAGGATGAAAGAGATGTGCCTATTGAATTTGCTACATTTATCAATTTGGTACGCAATTTCAAGTACTAAAATTAAAATAGAATTATGTATCAAATTCTAGTCCTTGTGCTAATGAAATAACTAAATTAATGATGATTAAATTTTAGGTTCCAAATGCAGGAAGTGAGCCAATCTCACTAGGTGCACGAGTTTTGTGTGCGGCGAGCCACGATGGAAACAACGAAGTGAACCATTAGTTAAAAGCGAAATGATCGTGACATGAAAAGTGAATTATTTGCTTGTAGTGTTTTATGTAATTTTCATGTCATGTAATGGAATTAAAATCTTTTATGATTAGTTTTTGGTTTATTCCAATTAAATACTTTTGACTTTGGACAAATATTTGATGACAATATAAATATATTATTCACATTGAAATCTTATAGTATAATTTTAATGCAAGTGTGCCTGTTGATTAAAAATATGAAATTTACACAAGTTGAAAATATGTATAACCTGTGTGCTTTGGCTTGGTTGTCAAAGCTGGCATGAGAGATTAATAAACAAAAATTACATTTCAAAAAAATTTAAAAAAATAGTGGTGCTTATGCAATTGCTGCCAAACCCAATATCGAAACAAATTTGTGTCAAACGCTGGGAATGAAATTTGCTCACAAGAATTTTTTTGTATTTCGTGCTGTTAGAATTTTTATATAATTGTGTTAAACATTTTGGGGTAGTTATAAAAGCACTGCTAAAATTAACAAAAAATTGTTGGAAAAAGATAGTGGCAGTTACAAACTGTCGCCAAATGCCAAAATAAACTGTCGCGAAAACAATTATTGGCAGCGGTGTCAAAAACTGCTACCAATAGCCATTTGGCGGTGGCTATGCCAGCGGTTCTTCAAAACTGTCGCCAAACTATTTCGCGACCCATTTTTAATTAGCATTTTTGTAATTGCCGTTAAACGTGTTTTGTGGCGGTTCGTCTTTTGTAACCAATGTTAGTATTAAGTGTTTTTTTTTTGGTAGTTATATTAATTATAATCATATATTTATGTTCAATGATTTGGTGAATTATGTATTTTTTTTAGTCTTTTAGTTTAAATAAGTATTATAAATTATTATTAATTAATAATATTTTTATTTTATTTTTTATAAAAAATTTACTGTGCATCGCACGGGTACAAATCTAGTATTAAATATATGAAATCAATTTTTTAGAGAGATATGCATTTATAAAATATGACTCACAAAACTTTATACATGTCTAATATTAATTTAAGTGTCTACGTAGTTACATGCCTACCTAAGAATTTCTATATTTTTGAATTATCTACAATTTATGTTTGACTATTATATTTTGATGCATTAATTAGTCTAGTCTTTAGGATGAAGGGAATTTCGTAGAGATTATTGAGAGTGTCAATTTATGTCATTGAATTCAATCCAAGTTGAGTTAATAAGACAGAATTTTATAGCATTGTACTCAACTTTAACTCTTTTTTTGTTTTACAATTGTGTTATATTTTTTCAATCCTTACTTTTCTCTATCTTTTATCAAAAGGTCAACCCTAACATTAATTATTCATTTAACTATCTATCATAATCTAATCTATATCTAATATTGTATATAAAAGGAATACCTTGGCTTGATTTAGACATTTGAATTTTGACCATGCCATTTGTTAATCAATGTTGCCATGTGGAAAACAGTTTTGATATTTGTCATGATTTAAAATGATTATGTGGAATCTGAATGGCATCTGCATGGCAATAAATAAAAAATTAATTTCCTATTAAATTGTAACAGACAAGTCAATAAATGCTGGATTCCTTTTTCAAATTTTTGTAATTCCTAATGTTACAAATCAATTCCCTCTTAAATTCTTTCAAATTTGAATGTAATGTTATCTTTCTTAAAAAACATAATTTTTCTTTTCAATAGAAATGTAATTTATTTTAACTCGAATGGTAGTTTTTAATTTTGAAATTTAAATATAATTTTATTACTTTTAAAAACATAATATTTCTTTTTAATAACTATTATTTGAAGTTAAAAAACAAAATAATAGTGCGTAGAATAACGCTTTACCCCCTCATGTATTGAACTTAGATTTGAAGGATTCTTTGTAATTCAAAAGTCATAACCCAAAAGTATTGAAGGCTCTTTACATCATCAGAATCCAAATGTCTTGGTGGTTCTCCATTTCCAATCCATTTTCTCTCATCAGAAATGTATCCCCTCCCACTCTAAGAGAATAATCTACTGACCACGCTACATCGATATTGTTCCTCATCCCTTAATGTTCTGAATCTTATTGGTGATTTAAGGTTCTATGTTTGCACGGGTTTAATGATTATTTTGCCATCTTTAATTGTCTTCTGGTGTAGTGTAGTGTTAGCTTCTGTCCTCCCTTTCGTCGAATGTTTTGATAGTACGAAGTTGAAGGGATATTTGTTATTTTTCTTGATATTGTTTCTTCTCCTTGGTCGTATGAGTGGCTCTATTGTCTTTCAATCTTTTTTGATTTCAATATGCGTATGGTTTTAATATCTTATGAGCTTGATTTTTCTTCTAGTTTTTTTTTTTAATTTAAGAATAGTTGTTCAAAGGACCATTCAAAAGATTTGTCCAATGAATTTCGTTCTTCCAATTAAATATGGTATTGTTTGTTCGTGTTTTATTTGTGTCATTTCAATATTGTATTGTTTGTCAAAGTATTTTCATTCTTCCAATTTCGTTACGCCTTTAATTCGTGTCGAACAAAGCAATTTCGTTCATGTCCAATAAATCACTTTTGAATAATTTCGTTCTTCCAAGGTTGAGTAAGTAAAGTATTCTTCCTTTCCCCTTTCTTCATATTGTCAGTTTCATATTTTTTTTCCATTGTTTTTTTTTATTTTTTGTTTTGTGACTGCCTAATAATATCTATTTTGTGGTCATTCTATTCATGTAAGATTGATGGTCTTTTTTTTTTTGGATCATTTCTTTCAACTGCTGCTCCTGATCACTGATTACGTGACTATATCATTTAATTCAAATATTTTTTCTCTCTTTAATTGATTGATTACGTGACTAATATAAGTAAATACTGTAAAATCTATCACTATTAAAACTAGTTATGCATAACATTATATTCATGTATTTTTACACAAACAAGTCATCATTTATACATCATATCTCCACCTGTATCCAAAAGTATATACATATACACATCAAAAGAAAACTAATGAGCCTACACTAGGCGATGCAGGTGGTACTCATACAGTCATAGATAAGCTACATCAGGTCACAAAAACCATCTATAGCTAACATTCTGCACAACCATCACAAAAGCATCTTCCTCTGGAGAGTACACCCACTCCACATCCACTTCTAAGATAATATAGATACGGATCCTTAACCATCACAAAAGCATCTTCCTCTGGAGAGTACACCCACTCCACATCCACTTCTAAGATAATATAGATACGGATCCTTAATCTGTCTCAGGAGACTCTGGAAACACATACTCAAGGAGGTGAGAATTGTAAATTCTCAGTAGGTATTTAAGCAATATAAGAATAATTAATGAAAACTATGGTGCTTTCAACTGTATGGCATACATAAAACAGTTTCATAATTAGTAGAAATAATTAAAACATGGATAATTTACCAAATTAGTTGAATGATAAGCTTTCTATCAATTACCTGTTCACAAATTTATTAACTTAGGGCCTAGCCCCCTTTTAACATTCTTTGCCTACATGGTCCCATATCATAAACATTATCATTTTCAATAGCCATTAGCATAATTGAGAATTCTCCCTTGACATAGGGTGTTCTCTAAACATAAGTGGCTATTCCACACCTTTTTATGGATTTCACTTATCCTATCCACACCATTGGTGGACCATATCCACAAAGTGGACTATAGACACATATTGAACTTCTCATGGATCACATGCCTTTTGTATAATTTCTATGGTATTTTCTTTAGCATTTTTTTTCTAATCTTTCCGGATCACCTCCTTTTCATTTTTCTTTGAGGATCATACCCAAACTTTCATCATTTCTTCCACTTTGCTTAAAGTAAGCATGCAATTAACACAAGTATGAATTTAAGACACTTAATGCTTCCATTTAGCGTTCTCTAGTAAGATTAAATCTATAGATTTATAACCTATCTCAAATTCACAACTTGAGTTATACTTTACACAAGGCATATTTATGATGCCAAATCCACATCTAAATCTTAAAAATGAATGTTCTAAATTGCTAAACACATATAAATATGCCAAGTTCCCAACAAAATGTCATCTTCTACCCTAATGCCTACTAAATTAAGAAAGGACATTAACCCAACATTTAGGCTAACAATTCAAATGTGCATTCTTCTAGGGTTCTACTTACTCTTAACCATTCCAAATCACTCTATTTCTCATTCAAGCTAAGTTTACTTAACATTCTATATGAAACACTACAAATAATATCAAATGCCCTAGTATGGCCAAACTCATCATCTTCATACATCCTAGGTTTTTATTAAATCTTTCTACTTAAAATGCATCAAGATAGCACTAAAACACACAATTCACACTCAAATAATTCATCTATAACCCTCTTGAACACCATATGGCCGTGCACCACACTTAGGGATATCATTGTTTTCTTTTCACATTTTCACTTGAAATACCTCAAGGGGACATTAAAACACCTAAAAACTCATTCACACTAAATAAATCACATAATTCCTTATGAAATCTCAATATGGCTGAACACATGACTAGAATACATCATGGGCCTTTTATTCAATCTTAGCACTTAAAATACATCAAAGTTTCATTAAACATATAAATCTAACTGACAATCAATTTAATCACATAAAGCCTTCCTAGAACCTCACTTGGCTGTGTATAGCATAAGGGTGCATCAAGTCAATTTCAAGTCATTTAAACTTAGTTTCACTTAGATCAATAACAAAACATTACAAAGAACTCATAATCACATAATAACTCAATTAGTCCCTTTTAGAGCACGTCATGGTCGTGCACATCAAGGAGGGTTCTAAGTCATCTTTCTAGATATTTAAACGTGGATATTCATAAAAAGACATTAAAACACTATAAACATCTATATCCATGCTTCCTTGACAAGATTCAAGCCATGATCAAAGAGGTACCATACAAACCCTAAGTGAGCATCATAGAGAAAGCAATCAACCACACCAAAATCATACTTAAGTTAACACAAAATAGGATAATCTTGCCATCAACTATCCATATTCAAGCCTAGAATCCAAAGAGAACAAGTTTTCATGGATTCAAGAAATGCATCCACCATAGAAACCATCATGAAACTATAAGTTTAAAGATGGAAAAGCTTAAGTGTAAATCCGTACCTCTAGGAACCAAGTTTTTCCTTGATTTTTGATTAGTTTTCCCTCTTTTCTTTTCTTTCTCTTCTCTTTTCTCCTTTTGCTCCCTCTTGGCCATAAGCTTTTTCTCCTTTTCTTCTCTCTTTTCTTTTTCTTTTCTCACTTGTTCCCTCTTGGCGTGCACCTTAGGACCCTTTAGGAATTCATTTGTTTGTTTAATTTTGTTTATGTTTTTCCTTAGTTTGTCTTTATTAGGCAAGCTAATGAGATTTGGTCCTCTAGTCCTAGGTTTATCCAATTCATGATGATTTCTAGTTAGGTTAGAACTAGTTTGGTTCAAATGGAACCAAATGGAAGTAACTGAATAGTATCTAGTTTGGTTTCTCTAACTAAGTCATGATTACTTGTCATAACCAATCATATGCTTACAAGTGTCAAGACCTCATTGGCCAAGTTTCTAGCCAGTCACATGCTTCCAAGTGTCACAACCCCATTGGTCCATTCTTGTCCAATATTATGCTTACATGCGTCACTACTTTATTGGGCCATTTTTTTTTCTAATAGCATGCTAACACGTGGCAAAATCTCATTGGCCCATTTTTACCCAATGACTTGCTTCCACATGTCACAACTTTATTGGTCCATTCTACAAGTGTCACTTTTCTATTTGTTATGTTATGTTATTTTCACTTACTCCAATTAAAAAGTGTTTAGAAATTAATTAGAGGACTAAGTGATCAATTTAGCTAATTACTAATTTTTAATTTTTTACTAGACAAAAATTCCTTCACTTATAGATCCAAAATTACCAAATTATCACTGTTTAGTTTTCATTATTCCATTAGATATTTCAACTACTGCTTATTTCTCCTAGGTAGTTTTATGTGCTCTCTTAAATTTGAACATCAAAACAAAAATAATAAAATTTAAACAGGGCAAGAAATAATAATAAATAGTAAAATGACCATTAGGGTTAGTTAGGACTTTATAACTCATATTAAATTAGGTGGGGATGTTACATGAAGGGGCTAGTAAGGAAATAATGAATAATGAAGGAAGGAAAGAGGTTAAATCGGAGAAAACAATAATGCATTATAAGAGAATGCGGAAAAGAAGGATGGAAAAGGGAATGCCAATAACGAAAGGAAAGAGAAAGCTCGAGAAAGCACACTAAAAGGAAAAATAAAGGAAAGTATAAAAAATGATGAGAGAACTTAAAGGGTCCCACGGTGGAAACTTAAATACATAATTAGATGGTGGACTATACAAGTGGGAACCAAGGCCCAATTGCGCAGAATTGAGAGAAAAACAAATGAATCAAGAGGACGAGATTGTGCCAAATACTTTGTTGACCTCATACAGATACCCACCAAAACCTCCAGACTTAAATGGGCTGCAGACAATGGGAGGAACACAAGAAGAGGACATCCAGATGATAGAAGGGACTGCATTGGACAGGTGCACAAAGATATATGAAGAGGAAACTATAAACTTAGATTGATTACTTAATGGACTGCAACAAATATATTTGTGTGGAATTATAGAGGAACGGGAGGCCCTGCTCTGTTTAGATATGTTAAGCAGTATATGGAGGGGAATAATTTTGATTTGTTGATTTTAATGGAGCTAAGGATTCATTCAAAGAGAATTAAAAATACTATAAAAATGTGTCTTGATAGGTATGACTACTCAGAGGAAGTGGTTTATGCTAGTGGAATTGAAATTGTTTGGAGAAAAAATAGAGTGGATATGGAGGTGATTAGAAAAGAATTTCAATTTATGCATGTGAAAATAAGCTTTATGCTGGAAAAGCCTTGGTGGTTTACTCCTATATATGCTAGTCCTAACAAAGAGTATGAAAAGGTGTTGTGGGATGAATTAGAAGTAATAGCAAATAGCATGACAGAGGAATGTATGGTAGCAGGAGACTTCAATGATATAATAGATGTTAATGAAAAGAAATGAGGTGTAGAAGTTACTAATGGAAAATGCAAATTATTCAAAGAAAGAATTTGGAACTATAAACTAAGATTTGGAAAGTTATGGATCAAAATTTACATGGAGGGGCCCAAAATTAGAAGGAAGAGAATGGGTGTTTAAAAGATTAGATAGAGGTTTAGCTAATACAGAATGGAGATTGAGATTTGAGCAACAATTGTAAAAACACTCCCAAAGGTGCAGTTTTCATATCATCATCTTGTTCTTATTTGGTTGAATAGTATAATTCAAAGAGAGAATAACAGGCCTTTTAGATTTGAAATAGCTTGAAGCGCACATGAGAACTATCTTCCAATGATGTAAAATAGATGGAATTCTGATATTCCAATGACAGGCAACATTTCCAAGATGGCTCGTAGCTTGAAGCAATGGAATTATAATGTTTTCAGCAATATAAGGAAGAAAAAATGGAAAGTTCCAGTAAGAATAGGTGGAATATAGAAAAAAAAAAGCATAAGCAGAAAATAGAATAAGAAATCCTTTCCTTGAGATATTGGAACAAAACCTGCAATGGGAACTCAATAAACTGTTATATAAGGAGGAACTACTTTGGCACCAAAAATCTAGAAGTCAATCGATAAACGATGGGGACAAGAACACAAAGTACTACCAAATTAAAACAGTCCAAAGAAGAAAAAGTAATAGAATTGTGATGATGCATGATGGTGAATGAAGATGGGTAGAGGACGAGGAACAACTAAAAATAATGGTAAAGAACTTTTATAAAGCTCTTTTCAAGGAGGAAGAGGAAGGAAAGAGTTGGTTGGCTACTTGTACGAAGTTTCCATAGATCGAGGAGGTTAATATTAGGAGAATGACAAAACAGGTCACAGAAAAGGAAGTGAAGACAACCATATTTGCAATGGGACCTCTAAAAGCACCAGGACCAGATGGCTTCCTTGTAGCTTTTCATCAGAAATCTTGGAGTGTGGTGTGTAAAGATGTGACCGAGTATGTGGAAATTTTTTTTAACAGAGATATAGACATCAATGAGGTAAATAGAACTTTTTTGGTGCTAATCCCAAAAGTCCCCAAACTTGAATATTGTTTCACAATTCAGACTAATATCACTTTGTATTGTGATTTATAAGGTGATAACAAAAATTATAGTCAATTGTCTAAAGCCTATGCTACCTAGTAGCTCAACAGCTCACCTACACGATGAGTAGATTGATTGCCATCAAGGTAGATTTGGAGGACTATGACAGGTTGAGCTAGGAATTCATAAAAAATATGTTGGAGGAAATTGGGATTGATCAAGGTATGTGTAACATAATCATGAACTGTATTACAGCGGTGAAAATGAATGTTTTATGGAATGGGAACAACATAGAGGATTTTGAACCTTCAAGGTGTATACAACAAGGAGACCCAATATCTCCTTACATATTCATAATGTGTATGGAGAACTTAACTCACATAATACAAGATGAAGTTAGCAAGAAGAACTGGAATCCAATAAGAGCTAGAAGAAAAAAAGGGTGTGAAGATTGCTCAGTTGATGTTTGCTAATGACCTCTTGCTATTTGGGGAAGCCACTAAAAGGCAGATAAATTGCACTATGGGATGCTTGGATAGATTCTGTGAAGCCTCGAGACAAAGAGTTAACAGAATAAAAACTCAAATCTTTTTCTTCAGGAATGTGAAGCAAGAAATGAGAACCAAAATAGTAAGCATTTCAAAGTTCAAGGAAACAAGAGACCTTGGGGAAGTATTTGGGAATGCCCATTTATCATGGAGAAAGGAAAAAATTCCACTTCCTAGTGGAAATGGCCAGGAAAAGGATGGCAAGGTGGAAAGTAAATCAATTGTCTCTTGCTAGAAGAATAACTTGCAAATTCTTTAATTGGAGCTATCCTAACATATGGTATGACGAGTGTATCCCTACCAAAAAGTATTATAAGAGAAATAGAGAAACTACAGAGAAACTTCATATGGGGACATAGGGAAGAAAGAAGAGCAATTCATTTAGTAAACTGGAGCATCATACCCAAACCAAAAATAGAAAGGGGTCTGAATATAGGGAGCTGGAGACAATATAGCCTATATGGTGAAATGGGGATGGAAAATCAAATGTTAGGATCAAGACCCATGGATTGAAGTGCTGCATGGAATATATGGAAGGGGACAAAATATGTCTATTAAGGTGCATCCTAAAGCATCGAATTGCAAGTTTTGGAGAAATTAAAGGAGTTTGAATTATGGGATATGGGAGATAGAGAAAGGGTAAGCTTTTGGAATGATTGCTAGATTGAACTAGGGATCAAATTAATAGATTATGCTATAGGACATATGGAGGAAGACCTTCAATTGAAAGTAAGTGATATGGTGGAAAATGGATCTGGAGATGGAACATCTTAAATGGCATGAGAAAGGCAGAGATGTTGAATAGACTTAGATTGATAGCAGTTCGACAAACTATTCTAGCCAGGTGAAAGCAAAGGAGACTTTATTGTTAAAAATTATTACTGATTGATGAGTGGAGAAACTAACCAGAATGAAAATAAATTCTGGAAAAGAATTTAGGGGATAAAGGGGCCAAAAACAATTAGAAGTTTTCTTTGGTTGTTTGTGTATGGGAAACTAAATACTAATGTCAGAAAAGCAAAATTAGGAAATATAAGCCCAATGTGTAGTGAATGCATGGAAAAAGAGGAAATGATTCTACATGTTGTAAGAGATTACCCCATCGCAGATTATGTGTGGAATCAAATGGTGGAACCAAGTAGAAGTAGATTCTATGGGATGGATAGAAGGAGTTGGAGAAAGAAAATATAATGAAGAATAATGGAGGACAAGGAGAAAAATGTTGGGAGACTATCTGGGATATAACGATTTGGCTACTTTGGAGATGGAGGAATAGTGAAATCTTTGTGGAAAACAATTAGAGACCAAGAAAACTAGAGGATGTAATTAGGTGGTGCATGAAATGGTTCACAAAAGTAGAGGAAAAGAGAATAGGATAGAACATAAGGCAAAAAAGAACAATAATGGCCAAATGGAAACCTCTAGAAAGTGAATGGGTTAGTTAGAGATAGAAATGGGATATGGAAATATTGTGGCTTCAATAGAAGATTACAAGCTAAATCTACTGTGGCAGCTAAGATTTAGGGGGTGTGGGAAGGATTAAAGATGGTATGGAAATTGGGGATAAAAAAGGTGATAATAGAAGTAGACTTAAGAACTGTGAGCCTAACATTATAAGGGGATGATGATGTGAATCATGAAACAAGCATACCAGTGAGAGGCATAAGAGAATTCTTAAAGGGGAACTGGATGGTGTGAATTGAACACATTTATAGAGAAGAAAATAAATGTGCAGACCTACTCGCAAATCTCAGCCTGCAAAATGAAGAGATGGAAATATGTCTGTGGAAGCACTATCCGAAAGAGTTATAATTTGTTAAGAGATGATGTAATAAGAGTTGCATCTCCCAGGGAAATCCTAGTGTAATTCCTTTCTGTTCCCCCTTTGTTTCACCAAATAAAATTGTTTAGGTCAAGTGGTTGAGTGTTAGGAAACATATCGGATGCAAGCAAGCAGATTCTAAAATGCAATTAAAACAAAAATATTAATAATTTAACGTAGTTTGACAAATGTATATGCCAACATGCACCAAAGTGCAAAACAATCCATTGTCAAATTTCAACTTATTACATTGTTATCACGACCGCTCTCGGAGGGTGACGTAACAGAAATAGCGGGAGAAATTGATAGGAAAATGAAGTTGCTACCAGTTTTTATTTTTCATGGAAAACAATTGAAAAAACCCTTTAAAAGAGACCTGGCCTTAAAATTAGATCAGTGTCAGGAGTCTATTTGTGCACAAAGAAGAGTAGGAACTTAATCCTACTGCACCCTAATACATCAATCCCAAGATGGTTACCCTAAATTAATTTTGTAAATTATTAGTAACCTTAATAACAAGTAGGGTCTTAGGTTGGGTTTGTTTGAAGTGCTTACATGTCTCCAAAGTGAGGAATCAAAGTCCACGTAGTTCTTCTAGAAAATGATTTTGTGTTGATGGATTTTAATTAAAAAATAAGTAATTATTAATTGAAAAAAATATTTTATTATCAAAGAGCCATCGCGACAACATTGGCAATGAGATTCTAAATTCATTATTGGGGGACCCAAGAGCCATCACAGTAACATTTATCCTAATTAATTATTTTCTAAATATAATTAAAATTTTATTTTAAGACTAAAGAGCCGTCATAGCAACATTAATGCTAATTAAAGTATTTCACAAGTCAAACAAGTTGTCACATTCTAAATGACTTAGATTATTAAAATATATTATGAATTTTCTTTTCCCTAAAATTTATTAAAATTGATGATAGATCATGGTTGAAATTCCTTCCTAAGCAATCGAGTGAGATATCAGGATAAAATATTAAACACAATCAAATACATAGGATAAGATAAATCAAAGGATCAAGGTATACCACATTAACAAACATTTAAATTATCACAATTAAAATTTATTTTAGGATCAAGAGCCATCACGGCAACATTAATCCTAATAGAATTATTTTTCAAATCAAACAAGCTGTCACAGCTAAAATGACTTAGATATAATAACTATATTATGATTTTAACTATCAAATAAAAATATTGAACCATTAGATTTTTTAAATTTGCATTCAAGTTAATTCCATAACAGAAGGAGATAATATGTTTTTCCAGGCCTCTTCAAACTTGGCCTTAATGATGCTAGTGATGGTAGCCGGTGGTCTAACTGGAGGATCAAACCTGTAAGGAAAAAGTTATAATTTAAGTGTTTAAAAATTAAAAATATACCAAAAATGTGAAATAAATAATTTAAATACTTATGTCAATCTAAGTCCTAGCCTAATCCATATGTGGCCATCTGCATCAGCACTACCCCACTTTATCTATAGCCCTACAAAAGATTATGCTACATAAGCATGAGAAGAAAAGTCAAGGCAAGCAGACTTGGCGGGATAGGGTGATAGATTACTAAAAGACGTGTGAAGGTGGGGTGATGGAGTATGCGAAGATTTGTGAGGATATGGTGATGGTGTAGGAGAAGGAGATGGTGCTCGAGAAGGAGTAGGTGCAAGAGAATGATATGACCGAGAGGTACTTCGACCCTTCCTTTTCCTTCTAGTACCTCTACCTCTACCTCTATCTGTCATCTATATATGTATATATACAAGCAAAACAATATAATGCAATAAATTTGAGATAAAATAAAAGTCAATGCAATTGTTAGATATAAGTGTAATGACAAAATGTATACTCAAATATATAAAGCATAATGCGTAGCTAAATTAATACAAATTAAAGCATGAAAATGTGTATTATTAATAGAAATTACTAATTAGATTCAGTTTCATCAATGTTTCCATCTTTTTATTCATCTTCATCTTCATTATTATCGTCGTTGTTGTCTTCTTCCTCATCTTCTTCTTCTCTTCCTTCTTCTTCTGTTATAAATTCGACATCTTCATCTACTTCTTCCATCTCATGTTGATTGAAAGAGGATATTTCCATTTCATTTGCTGGACACTAGAGATCATCATTTGTAAGTATAAAAGGCATTTGCGAGACTTGATCTTCTTGATATAGATCAACCATTTTAGTATTTAAAGATTGAATTTTAATTCTTACCTTAATTTTTATCACACCTAACCATTCTTATTGCCCTTTAGGATAGTGTGTATAATACACCTATTCTACTTGCCATGCTAGAATAAAAAGATCATAGTTCTTATATCTCCTAGATGCTCCAAGTTCAACAATCCCATAATTTATATCAATCTTTATCCCTTGATTTGGAATTGGATTAAACCGATCACATTTGAATAAAACCAGCTTCTTTATTGCCATCTGGTATACTCTAATTCGATAATATCAGTTAAGACTCCATAGTAATCATTCTCCATCATCTCATACCCGCCATCTCGAACACATACATCATAATTTGTTGTACTCATCCCTTGACTTTGATTTTTTTGTCCCAAATTTATAATCATTTACAAAATATATATGGAATTTGGTAACATTTCTAAGCAGCCCCTATGCCAAACTCTTCAAAAGAGGATCTTCAACCATGCTTATTGGATTGAGTACTTATATCATAAATTCTTTCAGTAAATTCCAATTTTGAAAGGAAGTGAAAATGTGTATGTAGATGTATTCAAGATAACTTAAATATTCTTTAAATCAATTGGGGAATGAAGTGAAAATTTGTTTATCTATTTCCGTATCATTTTTGTCAAAAAGAAGTTCTCGCAACATATTTGCATATATACTGAAAAGAGATCATAAATTTAAACATATTACTGAAATGGAATTGTTAAAATATATGAGTATTTAAAATATGATTGAGAACTTACTCCAAGAATGGCTCAACCTTAGGACAATTTAGGAGAACATACAATTTCACAGCTTCCATTTCCTTTTCATCTAAGGTAGTGAAGGTGCACTTTCTAGATGATCAGCCTCGATAATTAAAAATTGATAATAGCGGATTGGATGAATAACTTTTGACTCCATTGTCATTACATGACACTCTTGTCCTCTTAGATGGCACATTAGGTAGATAATAATAAAATGCAAACATGGAAGTTTCCTCCACTAGATAAGCTTCACAAATGGAGCCTTCTACAAAGGCAGGATTTGTGACCTTATCTTTCAAGTTACGTATAAACCTAATATAATTAATTGAAAACATTAGTGCAAGAACTATTATATATATAAGAGTTGAATTGACAAGAGATTGATACATGACAACTTTTCAAAGGGATACGTCCATATTTATTGCACGAGACTACCGACGCTTGCTTTGTAAGGCAAATAAATGTGTTCTATTGAGTAAAAAAAACTTGGCAAAAATATTTGTTCCAATTTACACAAATTGATTGGAATGTTCTGTTCTGTCAAATGTAGTTTATCCTTTCTTAATAGCGAGGAAGATAATTCTCTGAAGAATTGACTAAACTCTGTAAGTGTATTGCAAATAGGCTTGCCAAAGCCTTAAATGCCATTGGGAGCAAACGTTGCATAAATACATGGCAGTCATGACTTTTCTTACTAAACAACTTTGCTTTACTTATGTCAACATGCTTAGTCAAATTAGAGGTATATCCATCTGGTAGCTCCAGTTGTTTGACCTATTCACAAATGGCTAATTTTTGTTGCTTAGTTAATGTGTATTGTGCTTTCAGTTTTTTTAGTTTTCCACCTCTAACATCTTGCATCTCTAGATCTCTCCACCAATAATATTTAGCTAAGTCTAGTCCAGCATTAAGAGTGTCTTTCATTTTGCCCTTTGTACCCAAAACTGTGTACAATATGATAAGAAACACATTTCTCCCAATAAGCATGACATCCGAATTATGCGGGAGATGATTTGATTTCAAATAAGGAAGTTCCCAGAATATGCTTCGTTTGGTCCAATTGTAATTGATTCCATACCCTGTTGACTCTTCTCCTTGTGATTTAGAGATACTGGGTATATTTCTGACCTTTTCCCATAATTTTTCACTAGTTGACCTATTCAGTGGCAATGAGGTCTCAACATGCTGCTCTCTAAAGGCATTTTTTTTTCCTTCTATAGGGATAATCAAGTGACAAGAATTGTTGGTGGCAATCAAAAAATGAAGTCTTTCAATTGTATTTGAGGGTGAATACCTTTGAAAGCTCCATACAAATTGGAAAAGCAAGTTTTCCTATTGTTATCCAACCAGACAACATCCCATATGCAGGAAAGTCATTTATTATCCACATCAAAGCTATTTTCATGCAAAATTCAATTTGAGTGAGACATCATAGGAAAGAACTCCTTCATTCCACAATGGTTTAACTTCATCTATAAGTGGTTGCAAATACACATTAATTTTACTTTTTAGATTAGACGGGCCAGGAATTATGATGGTTAAGAACAAAAATTCTCTTCTCATGCACATCTAGGGAGGAACATTGTAAGGTGTAACATCTACTGGCCAACAGGAATAGATCCTACTAGTTTGATCAAATTGTGCAAATTCAGGATAAGTTGAGTCAAAATATTTCCAAGCTTCTCCATTAGAAAGATGAGACAAAGAACCTAACTCTCTCTGTATCTCACGAAGCCATCTCATTTGATTGGTTGTCTGCATTGAATAATAAAGTTTTTGCAGCCTTGAAACAATTGGGAAATACCACATTTTTTTCAAAGGAGTATCCCTAACCTTACCCCTTCTATTGATGTATTTATAGCGATGCTTACCACAAAATTTATAAGTACACAAATTTTCATTAGGAGGATAATACAACATGCATCCATTGGGGCAGTAGTTGTAACACCCTACCTAATAGATATAGTGTAATGTTAAGCTAAACATATAGCTTCCTAATTTGATTATTAGTAAAACATGCTCATAAGCATTCTAACTCTAAATCTTGTTTACTTATTTGGAGTCTTAATCTAATTAGTTGATTAATAAATTTCTAATGCCTTAATACGAATTTTCAAATTTCATCAACAACTAACCAAGTATGTTTGATAATCAGGAATAAAACTTAAATCAACCAATAAATAAAGGTGTCTAAGTTAAACTAAGAAACTTTATTTAGATGTTAGTGAAAGTTAATTAAATAAGTTTTTAGGATAAACTTTAATTCTATCTAAAGACATGAATTAATTTTACCAATATACAATCATATAGCTGTTAGAAATATATTAAGTAAATCCTTAACCATTAATTATAGTTGATTTTAAAAAGGAAAACATGATGATTTTTTGTCGTATCACCGCTTAAGCGCCCGTTCTTTACTGTTCAAGTGCCCAATACATAGAAAGAATTAACAACATTATGCCATGCCACTGCTTAGGCACCCAGGGACCACCGCTTAAGTGCCTAGAATCTAGGATCTCACAGCCTAGGCGCTCATTTTCGGGTGTGCCACCACTTAGGCGCTCAAAGTCCAGTGCCTAGGCAGCCGACAACTCGAGAATAGCCTTTTTGTTTCCTATTTCAATTGGACACTTGTAACTTTAGTTGGATCTTTACTAGAAAAAAAAAACCATAAAAGACATGTTCATGGGCATAATTAGCATTGGGTTAAAAGAGAGTCATTCTATCCATAATTAAACTCTAACTAGCATAAGAGTTATATTTCACACTAAAAGTTGCACCTTACACTAAAGTATCACCTAAGTCAACTATTTTACAATAAAAAATAGGGTTGTTAGTTATATTTTACATAGCCCTTAAGGTGATACTCTCAAAAGCTCTACAACTTAAATATCTACATTAAGTCTTTAACCATGTCCATCCGGATAGTAATACGGATATCCTAAAGCACAAGCATTGAGCCTAGCCTGGGAATGTTCACCCACACTATATCCAACTCAATCAAAAGCATGATAAGTGACATCTTTACATGCTACTTACTCTGAAAACATTACAATAAGAGAGTGACACATAAATTCTCAGTAGGTAATAACAACAATTTAATTTTCAAAAGATATAATGTTTCCAACTATACGTATATACAGAAAATTTCTTTTCCTTAAGTTATTATTACTCGTTATTCAATAAATTTATCAACATTCATGTTATATTACCAATAAATCAATGAATTTTAAAACCTTACATATAATCTAAAACCTTAATGGATAAGAGCTCTTTCCAATGCAAGGGCGTCCCCTCCCCTCGCCATAACTGTTACCAAATATAGAATCATGCCATGCATCCTTAGCCATCACCTCTTTACTTGAGGATCATTTCTCTAAACTTTTAAATAAAGATCACTTCTCTTGGAAGATCATTTCTAGTTTACTTTATTCGTAATAAACATCATTCTTTCGTGTTCCATTTTCAAGTTCATATTCTTTCATGGTTTTTCCTCAAAAACATAACTTCAAATTCATCCTTTAAGCATAAGAAAGATAATAAATTCAAAATCCATAAAACAATGTTAATCAAATAAACAAGAAAAATACATATAATGCTCAAAATACATTGAAAGAGCATAGTCAAGAATTATTCAACAAGAAGTGAGAGAAGTGTTGTTACTCCCTACTTTTAGATTTTCTCAAGTCTTCACTCTACTACAATTACATGACTACTTCTCTTTTCCTGTGTGAGTGAATGAAAGCTAAGCTGGGATATTTATAGAATGGGTGGCTGTGAGTTTCAAAGAGAGAAAGAATGACTTTGCTTCTTCTTAGCCAATGAGGGATTATCCAAGTAGCCTTCTAATGATGGTTATCTTTTGATTTTGGCCAATAGTAGATTATATTGACTTGACTTGAGTTGACTCGGTTACATTCTAACTAAATCTTTAGCTTTTAACTAGATTTCTTTCTTTAACTCCCTAACTATCTAATAATTACTTGCAATTAAGTCAAGATAATCTTGACTAACTTGTCCAATTTGGCTTCCTTGTACATGTACCTTCAAGAGTTCTCTCTTTTTGTCTTTTTCTTCATAAAGACTTAAAGTGAATCTAATCATGCAATCATCTAGAAAGGCTTGGTGATCAAGCTTTTAGTTTCTCACGTGGCTGTAGAAGTTTCAGCAAATATTATTCTTTTTGTCTTCTTCTCCATTAATTCTAGGAGAACTTAGTAAACTCTTATCCTAGGAATATTCATGTTTTCCTTGAGCTAGCAACCTGATCTCTCCCTTGCTCCCTTTAAAACTCATGTGGCCTTGTTTACTAGAGTAGAAAACATTCTTTTTGTCTCTTCTCAGCTATATGGGTCATGGATCTTGGCCCTACTTTTATGTGGGCCAGTGACTTCGGCTTTTCTAGGATTGTTAGACTTGGGCTCATTCACGTGGGTCTTGAACCTTTAGTTTTATTGGACTTGAGTTCTTTCTAAACTTATTGGGCTTAATACTTGCACATTAATAAATAATGTTAATATACAAATATATATATATATATATATATATATATATATTTTAAGGGGATGTTACAACAGTTAATTTTCACACATCCCAAGCCTAATTTAGATACTTTCTTCTTTGTATGATAAAAATTTTTAAGCAAGCGATTATCATTTAGCATTGCATCCGCCATAAATTACACTCAATGATTAAAGCAAGTCTCAGACATGCTAAAATCTGTTTTCAAACTTAGAACTGTTACTATAGTTGACAATTCATAATAAATATCATAGTAGCTCTATAGCGGAGATTGTGTAGCCATCAACATATCAAAGAATTTTGCAACTTTTGGGTTAGGATCTTCACTCATCTCTTCTCCATAACCAAATCCTTACAGCTCAATCACATTGCCAATTGAAGGTCTAACAGCATCCATAACCATCTGCTTATAGCTATTGAAGTTTTTCCTTAGCTCATTACTCCCATAGTGCAAAATGTCTATAACTACGGGAGGAATGGAAGGCATTAATTCTCCATGATTAGCTTAATAATAGTAATTATTCATAAATCCCTTTGTTACATATATATACCATGACATCATCAGTTATGTGTTACTTTTACATTTGCATTTTTTGTACAGACATCTCAACTTTCCTTTTATACTCTACTGATTTTGTTCATAAGCAAATCGAATAAACTCATCAACCCCAACTATAAATTCATCTGAAATACTCCTATCAGGACACACTCTTTTATCCATCCATTTACAAAGCTCAGGAACTTCAATCTTTTGTCTAATTAAGACATAAGTAGGTGTTAACATCAAATGCTTACTTAATACTGAATATTCTAATTATCTTTAATCTAAAATTAGCTAGATTTTCCTAAAATTTCAGTAGCATTTCCTTTATAATATCAATAATCCCAAACATTACAATACCTAATTTATACATACCAGCCAGTTTAAAATTAAATATTTTAAATCTCTGAAAGATACATCATTTATTAATTTTATTTTTTAGAAATTAATTTTATCGATTCAATCCCTCAAGTTTTAACTCATTGATAAATTTTATCTTTTTGTTTCTTTTAATTTTATCAATTTAGTTCCTCAAAAGGACCAAATTATTGTGAATTCGAAGTTTGAGGGATTAAATCGGTAAAATTAATCTTGAGGGGATCAAATTGATAAATGATGTATCTTTCAAGGATTAAAAATAAGTTTTATTAAAAATTAAATACCAGGCAATTCGTAAATACTTTTATACAATTAAACATATACATAATTAACTAAATCTAATGCCAAATTGAATCCAAAGGCAAGATCCAAAATTAACTAATTTGAAATTATTTATAATTTTAAATATTTATTTAATAGTAAATGTCTTAATTATCTCTAATTTAAAATTAATTACATTTTTAAACAATGCAGTTCAAATGATTCTGCCAAAATATCGACAACATCTCTCCAATAATATCAACAATTCCAAAAATTAGAATACCTATTTTATTAAATACCAGGCAATACAAAATCTCTCAGACATACCAAGCAATTCAAAATGTCTCAGACATACCAGGCAGCTTAAAATTAAATATCACATAATTCATAATTACTTTTATACAACAAAAGAGATGTACATAATTAACTAAATCTAATGCCAAATTAAATCCAAAATCAAAGACAAAATCCAAAATTAACTAATTTGACATTATACCTAACTAACCTAAAAATTATATCACACCCAACCGATTTTCTTCTCTTTTTTTTTTTTGTAATTCCTTCCCCATTCTCTTCCTCTAATAACTCCCAAATATGTAAGTCTAAGATAATATCCACTTTAACTAATTTTCTAATTGCCCATTCATTCCATCTTTAATTTTTCAGAGCTAGTAAGATTTAGTTGGTAAAATCTAATGATACTATATTAAAAAAAATACTACAAAAGCCTCCCATTACATATGTACACACACACACACACACACACTCTAAGCAACACTTCACTTGAAACACTACTAGCTAGTTAAGTTCACTTGGTTTAACCAATGAAATGATACATTACTTTGCTTTATTGATCCCAAAGTTGAGACAGACAATAGATCAAAAGCAAAATTATGTTCTTGTTAGTTTTATTTTGCTAATTGGATCATATAACTTTTAACATTTATTTTAACTCAATATTGTATTTGAGCCAAGTTTCAGACAAACTAAATTTAGACCAAGTTTAAGACCATTTTTCACACCAAATGTTGACCAAGTTGTAGAATAAATTTCAAAACAAATTTATACAAACTTTCAGTATAAATTTTAGACCAATCTTTTACCCACATTATTAATTAGACCAATTTTTTTTCTCAATGTCACATGAGAAACACACCAAAAAAGATACCATAAACACACCAAATCAGAGACCATAATCAAAGACCAAAATTACACATAAATTTGTTTCATAATTAGTAACCAAACTCATACCAAATAAATTTAAAAATTCTCAACAAGGCTATCAATCAAGATTGCAAAAAGATTTAGGGAAACTAACCTTTCAGGAGCTTCGCTGGAAGTGGTGACGTGAGGAGGGACTGCATTGTTGGCGTGACAAGGTGGAGCTCTACTAGCGTGGCTCTCTAAAGATGCACCAGCATAACGTGAAAGGGGGAAGGTTAGGGGAGGTCGCCGATGATAGGGGAAGGCGGGAGGATGGGGAGGTGGAGGAAGGGGGAGGAGGGTTAGGGATTTCAGGGAAGAAGGGAAAATAGGGAAGAAGAAGAAAGATAAAGAGAAAAAGAGGGCTATGACACTGCATTTCAATAATTTTTTTGGAGACCAAATTTTTTCGTCTCTCAATCCATCTCCTACATAATTTTTTTTTTAAAATTTTTGCACTCATTAAGAGATGGATTTATTCTGTCTCTAAAACTCTTTTTTTTTTTAAAAAAAAATTCTACTTAGACATTCAGACACTAGTTTTTTCTGTCTCTAGGAATTTTTTTAAAAAAATTCTGATCAGACACGGATTAAATTCCATCTTTGACATATTATCATCCTGATACATAATTTCTTCCAGATTGAGACAGAATGAATTATTCTGTCACTACCTGGATTATAATTTTTATATAAAAAAATTGTTAGACATAAAATTAGAGACAGAATACATCAGAGATTCCATCTCTAAAAATTAAAAAACTACTACTTTCGTGGCAAAGTCATTTTTTCCATGTCTATTTCTATCTCTATCAGAGACGGAAAAAATTCTATCTCTGAATTTTTTCTCTACATAGATTTTTCAGTAGTGTGTAAAAAAAGCACCCTTAACATTGCTTGAGGAGGAATTTAGCCTCGATTGAAGTAAAAACTAACTGATAATATTATTATTGTGATAAAAATATCAACCGCTGCATTATTTTCTTATCCTCTAATTACACTCATTTTTTTATTTATTCTTATTTTCTTCTCATATGAAGCATCCTAATTATTTTTTCTTCCACACTTTTAATTTGATTTTTTCTTCGAACTTTCTCTCCCACCCCTAAAATTTGATCTATGCCAACTACATTTTTTGCCTTTTTTTTTCGAAACAAAATTACTTTTTCAATTTTAAATGTTGGTGCCTCCCCTATGATTGTTGGACTTAAGACCCCTCAGGGTGGCATTTGTAAAGATGTAGTCTCTTAATGCTTGATGATATGGTAATGAGAAGTTATAAGAAAATAAAGTTGTATCTTTGCCGTCAACTATAACTTTTGGCCCAGTGATAAGTGCTTGATCATATAAGATGTTATTAGAACAAAGTCATGAGTTCAAATCTCTTGAGTGACAATAGAAAAGATTGTTGGCTTTATTTAGTCAGTATTTTCCTTAGGATTCTTAAGCTTACATTTATCCATGTGATTTCTATAATGAGTAAGGGCGCATGATCCTATAAGTAAGCTATCGTGCAATTTGTCACTTTTAACACCACACCCAATATTTAACGTGGTTTGACCAGCATGCCTACTTCTACAAATGAGAAAAGAACAAGTTCACTATTGAATAAGATTACAGGATAATGTCATAGGTCATCTCAATCCTATCTATCTGACAACTACCTCACCACTATCTCTACATCTTTTCCAAACCATGTGAGGGTTTACCTTTATTAAAACCTTAAAAGCTCTCACACAACTTTCTCTCTCATTCTCATAACCTAAACAATTTTTCAATACATATATAACACAAAATAATTTGGTTCACTCTCCTTATTGAACAAGGATTTTACTTTTATTTTCTTATTATAAAAGAAACATCTTCCATATATGAATACACCTTGATCAAACCCACCAATATCTAACTTGGTCCAAATTCCATCAACTATCTTCAAAATTCTCATCTTTTTTTCTCCACCTTTAAAAATATGCATTAATTATCATGCACCTAGTGTCATCCATGATATTTTCTCCACCATCATTGCAGATCTCATCAAAATGCATCATTAATCTTTCAAAACTTAAAAACCATGATCAAAATTGCCAAGCAAATCTAGCAAATCAATTAATCATGCTTGCACCGTCATTCATCAGTGATATGCTGCCTGATCTCCACACAGTTAGGAAGACGTTCAACACACATGCACCGTAATTTATAAACAGTTCACGCCACCTAACTGTAGCACGTCAAGAAGACTTTTGATACAAGAGACCACATCATCACCAAATCATCATGATTATACTTTCATTCACAAACGAGACACCCTATTTGACCTAACAATTGTCAAATGACTTTGAATACAAGGGACTACATCCTTGAATTATCGACTTTGATACTACTTGTTGGGAAAAATAAATCCCTCTTCACATACTTTGATAAACACTTGTTAGGAAACAATGCCATACATAATATTTAACATGGTTTGAACAACATGCCTTCATTTTTTTTTTATGATAAAAAATTTAGGGAGAGGAGAGGCTTCTCCATTCCAAGGGCTGGCATACCATAAGCCTCAGTGAGAACTTACAATGGTACTTACATATTGCCAAACAATGAGGGACGCCAGTAAGCTTCAAATACAAGACTTTTAGGAATACACAATTTGATCTTACTAATTGAGTCAACCCTTATTGGCCAAACATGCGTCCATCTATGGACGAGATCAAAGAACAAATTTTCTATCAAATAAGATTAGAGGATAATGTCTGTACGCACTCTCAATCTCCGTTATCCACAACTAGCTCATCATTATCCACACATCTATACCAAACCCTATAAGGATTTACCATTTTGAAAACTCCACAAGCCCTCCACAACTCTCTCTCTCATTCTTGTAACCAAATCAATTTTCAATACAAGTATTTATAAACTATAAGAATTTATTTGACAAGAAACCATTAGCATTCTCCTTATTAAATAAGGCATTCATTTTTCTTATCCTATTAAAAAATAAACAGAATCCATATGAATACAACTCATAACAGGAATTTACCACTATTTATCAAAATAGGATTTTAGTCAAAACCCAACAATTAAGATGCAAACAAAAAACCATGTTGTAAAGTCGTGAATTTTTATTCAATGTTCTATTGCTCTAGATAGTCACACTTGTCATAGAGGATTGAGGATATCAAATAAAAAAAAATTATAGATTAAAAATTAAAAATTTTTCCTAAAGATGACATTAAAACCAAATTGAAAGCATTAGCTAAGAGGAAATCAAATGCATGTGGAAAAACAACAACCTTGAGTAAAAAACCCAAGTGGCTATGTCATAAATTTTCAAGCATTATAATAATTAGTTTTTTGTTTGAAAGAAATATTCTGTTATCAAAGTTAGGGTAGAGTTTCATCAATACAGTCAAATGGGGTATAGTATAGATTTTAGGATAAAAATGAGTTTTTGTCATATTAGAAAGCTTCAAGTAAGAGGAATGTAATTTAATCTAATAATAACAAGAAAGAAGTTTTCATATGTTTGCCTCGATGGTTTAATATGTTATGTTTTGATGACCACAAATACATAAATAAATGTTGAATGTTTTACATACATGTACTTCACATAACCTATTTTGTTGTACTTCACATAAAATTCATGCAATTAGTTTAATGTTGCATCATTTATAGAATATATCCAATAATACTTGATAAGTGTTATATTTAACTAATATTGGATACGTACATCTTTTATATGCATGATGCACCTTCTAAAATTTATAAATTATGAATACTGAGATACTAAATTATTAAGTTGAACCAACTATGATTTGCAAGTCAATTATATCTTGTAGTCAACTTAAGAATGTGAGTGTTCTAAAACTGAGTGTTAAAAAAGATGGTGAAAAATGTTATTCTAGTCAACTTAAGAAGACGGAGAGTGAAGAGGTGTTCCAAGCATTTGAAAGTACTGAAGATTAAGATTTTTAGAAGTTAGCTAGGATTGCGTCAACAAACCTATCTACTCAAAAGGGTATATTTTCTCTTTTATGTTTAGTCTCCTATGTAAAGATGGAGGTTTTACAGGACAGCTCAAATAAGTTTTTAGATCTTGACAAATAGTTTTTAGTTACTAAAATGCCCAACAAGTATTTTTTCAAAAGGTAGTCGTGATAATATTTCAAAATTATGAAAAATTGCCAAGTTTTGAGTTTTGGAAAACTGACATTTGGTCACTATTTTAATAACAACTTCAAACTACTTTGAATTTATATTTTAAACGAAGTACAAATGTAAGTCAACTCAAAGATCTTTCCAATGATTGGTCATTAGATAAAAAATGAAGAAGTTATAACTGTGCTATATTCAATTACCAAAGTCTTGTAGTAGACGATCAACCCGAGGTAATCAATTATCACAAGTTAGAAGTCATGTAATCAACTACAGACTTCTTATAATCAATTATCACACACCATAGCTAAAATCAGTTAGTTTTCATATTAAATAATGTATAAATACCACCAACGACTATTTTATCACTTGAGCTATAAATATAAGTAAAGAATAAAGTTTTTACAACTCTTGATCATATTATCTCACATCATTATGGTGATTTAATCTTTCAATAATCAAAATCATATTTTAAGCTCTATATTGCAACATCCATCTATCTCTTAATTCTTCAAGTTGTATATCTACTCTTTGAAAGGGTTCTTTCTTTAAACATGTAAACACCTATAGCAGATGAGGTATCCCTTGAGGTTTGTACACAAAGGGTGAAGTATTTCTAGGCATGGTAATATAAACCCACCTTGCAGGTACCCAACCCACCCCACCCCACATGGGGTGGGTTTTCTACCTTCCTTGCATGATCTAGGGGCAGTTTAGGGTTGTATATTCTTGCAAGGTAGGGTAGGACAGGTGCGGGTTGAGTACAATTCACCCCACCTCGCCCTGCACTCCCTATATATATTAACATTATATTTAAAATATTTTATAGTTTAGAAATTATTATATTAAATTACTTGTTTAAATTATGTATAGAAGTAGTGTAAGTATGTCATTTTAAACATGTTTTTCAATTTATATGAAATAATGGTTGATTTTCAAGATTATAATTAATTATTATATAAATTTATGTAAAATATTAATAAGTGTAGGGCATGCAAGTAGGATGCGGGTTTTAAATAGTTCCATAATGGCAGGTTTAGGTTTTGGTTTTCAAAACCCGTAGGGTAGGTTGTGTTGTCTTTTAAGGGCTACAAGGCAGGGCTGGGTTGTGCAACCTGCCCCATTTTCCAACCCTGAGTGTATCCTTTTGTTCATAAAAATTAAAAGAGGGTGAGATATCCCTCTAAGTTTGTGACAATGGTGAGGTATTCCTAAAATATAAGGAGCACTCTAAATTGTAAAGGTTTTTCAAGCACCTAGTTAAGCTTTGGAGTATAGTGGAAATATTTCAAGTGTGGTATCTTGGAGACTAGATGTAATCCACTTGGTTGGTAGCTAAACTAGGATAAAGTGTTGTGTTTATTTATCTCTTCACTACACGCCTTAAATTCAATACTGCTATCATATTTACATATATATTGTTTCTTTAACTTATCTTGAGATAAATGTATTATCTTATTCATATTTTCAATTTGTTACAACCACACACAAAGAACACTATGTTTTTATTATTATACTTCATATTCAGCTTGTTTGCGTAGTTTCTCTATTAACAAAGCTGTATTTGAGTAATTTAGAATATTTATTTCATTATCATTGTGTTTGACTCATAGATAATCAAATTATAATTTGCATTGCTATATAGTTTTATATGTATTTTGCGTAATGCATTGTATGTGAAGTTAAATATTAGTCATCTTCAAGCATCCATTGTTTATCAATGTGTCTTTGTTAAACTTATTCCCACTACTTCCATTGTAATTGTTTGCATCAAATTGCGTATTTACTCAAAGTCGAACAAAACTTTGAGAACACCTATTCACCTCCCCTCTTAAATGATGGTTGTCATGCCTAACACTTTAATACCACTAGGTAGAGATACACCTCTTCAATTGAAGTGTTATTAACATTTGGATATTCCATCCGAATTCAAAAGATATTATTCATAGATTATTCAATACTATTTATGCATTATACGAATAAAAAACTATAATAATAAGTGACATATATTATATGAATTCAAGTTGACAACAAGATTTTTAAGTAGTATCAATTATAGTTATTAGGTAGTTATACATTCTATCAAAACTTTAAATATCTTCTATTTGTTTTTAAATATAATTGGTCCAAAAATTTTTTCTTTAATTTTAAATTTAATTTTTTATACAGTAATTTATAATTAGTTAAGTGTATGCAAGAATTTTTCATACAATGCATAAAAGTATTGCCACTAAGCAGGATATAATGATTCACGAGTTACTATTGACTTCCGCTAACATAACATTAAGATGAACTGAAATAATTATCATGAGAATATTTAGAACTATAAATTTTTAAATTTTGATTTAATTTACAAATGAAATTTTTTTTCTGGAAGGTTAAGAAATAAGAATTGATTTAATTTTATAATGAGTTTCCAAATATGAAAATTCATTTATAGCAAAAAGCAACATAAAATCAATTGATTTCCAAATGAAATGAAATGAATTTGATTTAAATAAATTTTATTTCCAAAAACAGTATTAAAAATAATTAAAATTATCTATTTATTCTATTCTGACTAACTATAGCATAATTTGAAACCTTTGTAAGTCTGAAAGTCGTTATGATCATTGATATTGAAAAGGAAAGCGATCCTTGAAAGATTGCTTAATTATTGATATTTTCCTCTATTGGATAACAAAACGAAATCAATGCTTAGAATTTTTTGACAATCTATCATTGGATTTTAGATTTAAATATATTTTGACTATAACTCCGTTTGAATGTTTGTAACTTTGTTTTATAAGTACTTCTTAGACGTCACCACTATGCACTAATAAAGTTTGTCATGAGCATTTATATAAACTAATCCATTAGCCTACGCAATGCACGAGTGCTTGCATATCAATATTTATAATTATTTTTAAATATAATTTATTTATATTTTTATAAGTGCCTGCATATTAGTATTTATAGTTAATTTTTTTAATATAATTTACGAATATTTTTGTAATATTAGATTAGTTTATGGACTAATACATCCAGATACTTATATATTAATATTTATAGAAAAATTTCAATAGAATTTATACATTATCTTTTTATAATAACTTAATTTATGAATTAAATATGCGTCAATATATTTCATTTTTTACTTTAGTAAAACAATTAATTTTTAAATTTATTTGCGTATTTGTTTATGATTATGTGTCCTAATCAAGTATTTTAAATTATGATTTTGATTTATATGTTATCTTACCGTGACTATACAAATCATAAATTAAAAAAAAACAACAAATATAAGTTAATATATATAATAGGAATGCTTTTTATAAAAGTATCACTACAATTTATATTCTTGTCATCATTTCTAATAAATATAAATCATTAGTTGAAGATGAAAAGTTTATACTCATCAATGAAATTTTAAATTTGTTTGGAGGAGATCATGTCAGCACTTAATATTATATGATGTTAAATGACTTGTAAGAGTATTTAGATGAGGCCGCATCAACAAGTGACATTACATGGCGTTACGTCGCTTGCAGGAGTTATTGAATAAGATTACATTAGCATATAACATGATATAGCATTACATATGATTTGGAAGAAGTCACATCAGCATATAAGAGGATGTGGCATTACTTGGCTTGTATGAATCTTATGGTATGCCACGTTAACATATAAGATGACATGGCAAATTTTTAGAAAATGTCATACCATCACATAATATGACGTTACGTTATATAATTTGAAAGATGACACATTATTAAATATGATGACATGACATTTTATAGTTTAGAGAAACCATTTTTAATGTTTGGTATGTCATGTCATCTGACATGACAAGTTTTTGGAGGAGCCCACATCATCATATAATATAATACAGTGTTACATGTTTTGAAAGATGTCACATCATCAAATATGATGACAAAGCATCCTATGACTTGGAGGAGTCAACTTTAATATATTGTATATAGATTGGACGAATTAAAGTAAACTATTTTTTGCTTATTATTCCAAATAAAATTTTGTTGTAAATAACAAGTTAATTAAAAATCTTCATATAAATTATTTGAAGTTTAATTTGTTTTTGAGTACAAAAGTAAATAGGTATTCAAAACACAATTTTTTTTTCTTGAAAAAAAGTTTTTGTATACCATTTGAGTATAGAATGCACAATGAGATACACTGAAAAATTTAGGTAAATTCACTTAAACTTTAGGTAAATTTAATAAATATAAGTGTTCAACAAGTTAGATCTATTCACGGACCTACACAATTGACACAATCTAACCTAGAGATGGTGGGTTGGTTCATGTCTGCGGTTTAGGATACTTTCGAAATTCTCCAACCCACAATGAATGGGGCAATATACAAGCTGGCATATCCCAACTCGCACAAAACCGGCCCAATCCAATTGATTTTTTTTTCTTTTTTTTTTGACAAAATGACATCATTTTGCTTAAAAGTTTACAGATTAAAAAAGTTATGTAAAATGACATTGTTCCACAATTTTATCATTTATTTTGTTTTGTCATAAGTGGAACAATGTCATTTGACTAATGAAAAAAAAAAAGAAGCAAAGGCATATAAGAGGAACCACATTGTTTAACTTGATACCATTGATGGAAAATAAAGAGTCATGTGAAACAATGTCATTCCACTTAGAAAAATAACGAAAAATAATGGAGTCGAGAACGTCATTCTCCACTCTAGGGGCACTAACCCCAAATTAACTCACTCACACATATATAGGAGAACCATATTTTTTTATTTTCTTCAGTCCGAACAACCTCTGTCTCCAAACTATTTCTTCTTAGACCATGAAGGCAACCTCATCCCTAATGCAAAGCAATTTCTCATCACTAGTGAGTGCAAGTTTCCATCCTATTGTATTTTTTCATTCGATGAAGTTATTTAACTCTCATTGTTTCAAATTATATGTTTTAATCTTCAATTTTTAGTGAGATTATGATAAATATTTGCAGTAGTTATCCATCGATTTGTAGTTTAGATGAATGTGTCTCTCTAATTGAGGTTAATTTTGTTTAGGAATTGAAGATTACATTATACTAGACACTTACTATTTGAACTAATTGTTGAATATTTGTTACTTGACTTCAAAAATGACTTATCATAGTTCTTAAAGTCAAAGGCAAGACAACTATTATTTTGACTTCAAATACCGATAGTGGCTTTCAAATTAGAAGTGCTCCAGCTCCAACACCTAGCATGCAACCCCTCCTACAAATTAAAGGATCATTTATTGAACTCGGAGGAGTAGTAAATGGAGATAAGGTATTTGCACTAAAGAAAACCTGTTAGACAACCTCCACATGTGTTGCTCACTTTACTAAGGTTTTAGAGGCTGAAAAGGCTTAATACAATTATCTAGAAAATCATATGTATGTAATTCTAGAAATCATAGTACTTCTAATATCTTGACACACTTTCCCATTTGGTAAAAAATACACATAAACTGCTTGATAAGAAATAAAAAATACTTGGATTTGGTAAGAAATGTGAATATGATGACGATGGTTGTGTAAAACTCAATATAATGCTTTTTCAATCAAAAGGAGAGGAGTGTTGCACTTGCAACAATCATTGTTATTTATGAGCTTATATTTAGATTTGTTGAAAATAATGACTTTTAGAAGTTTTGTTCAAGTTATTCAACCTCAATTCCAAGTTTCTTCTAGAACAACTATGGCTAGAGATGTTATGCAAGGTTGAAGTCCATGTTATCATTTAAATGCCAAAGATATCCCTCACCACTAATTATGGATTTTACCTAAAACCCGAATTACATGTGTGTGACTACTAATTGAATTGATGATGGATGAAATTTACATAAGAGGATATGGAGTTTTTTCATTATGAGTGACCACAGCTGAAAAAATAAGAATGGCATTAGATTGGGGGATTGGACATATTTGTACAGTCACTATTGATCATCCTAGTATCAATAACATGTTAATTATCAAAGAGATATGTTAAGTAATTGGAATGGTACAACCATTTTGAAGGGGAAGTTCATGCATCTAGGTTGTTGTGCTCAAATTCATGACTTATTTGTCACTAAAGGATTGAAGGAAATAGTTACTTCAACCATTAAAGTTTCATTAAAGTTTCTGAAGTCATATCCTATTAGAAAGGCCACTTTCCTTCTGTATGTGATAGATTGAAACATATAATTAAGTAATGGTTGTGTGATGTGTATACTACGTGGCTCTCCACCTATTTGATGCTAGAGGCTGTTGAAAATCATGAGAAAACATTTACTTTTTATGAATATAATGAACCTTCTTTAAGCAACTCCATCATCTCATATTGGTGTATGCTTGTGCTTTGTTAAGTTTTTCAAGATTTTTTTTTATGTTAATCTCTTTTCTTTTTGGATCATTAGATGCAACTTCAAATACCTTCTTCTATAAATTGTGACAACAAAAAAAAAAACATTGAATAAGTGGATTTGAGGGTAAGATGTGAGGTGTTTAAGGACATTGCTAAGGGCTTAGGGCTAACTTTAATAAATATTGGGATGCCATGTATGGTAAACTCAATCTAAATTACTTATTGTCAAGGCAATTAAGTGTTCTTGATCCAAGGTTGAGTTTTGCATTGATAGGAAGTATGGTTTTGAATTGAGTAAGAAAATGTCAGTGATGTTGAAAGGTGTTTTGATGCATTGCTTGAACATTATCAAATAATGCATGCATCCTCCTCCTCCTGATGCTAGTGATTCTAGTTGCATGTCATCAGATGTTCCATCCTCTACATGTGAAGATGATGACGGTAATAGTTGGTCATCTCAATTTAGATTGAAGGTAAAAAAAAAATAGCATGATGTGAAAATTAATAAGTTCGAAAGGGACCTGGAGCATTGATATTGGGGATGATTATGAAGGATTTGATATTTTGAGATGGTGGAGTTGGTTCATGTGTTGGATTACTCAATGTTCAAAACACGATGTGGAGTAATTGAAAGCAATCCAAGATGATTAATTTTGTGTTTAAAATTTATTCAAGCAACAAAGATCAAATCTAAATACCTGGTAGAGTGTCCTTGATACTTTAAAAAATTTCTTCGATTGCATGAAGACTCTGTGTATCCACACCGAGACCAAGCTTTGCCATCAACTCTTTGAATAATGGAACTTGCACAGAGCTGAAGAAATCTTGAGCCAAAATTTTCAGAAGATTTTTAGCATTGGAATAGTAAGGAAAATTTATCGTGTGCTGTGTGTTTTCTTCTTTCGCTGCAATGCTTATATAGCCATAAATAAAACATTAATTTTATTTTTTAATTTTGTATTAAGCACATATCATGTCCTACAAATTAAGAAACAATCTCTTTGCATGACCGTAAGAGACAATGCACAACCATCCGCTAGGATTTGGTGTAGTTCGTAACAACTAACACACAACGTCTTGCAAATTTCAAATTTAGAAATTTCCCTTTTGTTTCCTATTTTAAATAGGATTTATTCAACAATTGTTTCACATATTATTTATATTCTTGGTGCTGGAAAAGAATATAATAATATTCCGTTTGGATTAAAATTTATTTATTTGATTAAATCAAATTCTCTAATTTAACTATAAAAAAAAAATTAAATAATCCTCAAGCAGAGATCAGAACACTCGTTAGTGTGTGGCATATAGGTTCAATACTAAGCTAGTAGTAAATTTGTCAAACCAATTTACTAATCAAGGTTGGCGTCAAGCAACACTCCTCAATGTCCAGATAGTATGAAATAATATCTTTTACTCTCATGAACCTTTAGAAGAATAATGTAATATTTCCTTCCATCATTCCAACTCTAGGTTAACCATAGAGTATGATATGACTGTCAAACTCTAATGGTCACCATCTATGTTTCAAGTTAATTATAATTAACTAGTGAATGACTTAAGAAACTCATTTCTTCTTGTAACACCTACCTATGTGGTACAGTGTCACATACTGATACTTGAATTGCATTAATAAATTTTACACAAATGAATTTAAACTGAAATTTTACAATTAACTAAAATGATTGATTACGTAACTAATTAATTAAGTGTCTATCAAAATGATGGAATATAAGTAATTATTTAAACTACGTAATCATATGACTAATTAAACTATTAAAAGTTGAACGTAACATCACAATTACATGTCTAAAATAAAACGATGTCTATTACTAATTTAAAACAAATTATTACGTGATCACATTATTTAAATAAAATTTATTTTTTATTTTTTTTAATTACGTGTCCACTATAATAATAATAATAAAATAAACTATCGATTACGTAATTATATTATTTAATTTAATTTTCATCTTTCTTTAATTACATTCATTGAATTTCTAATTAATTTAGGATAGCTCACTAATTTATCATATTATAGCTCTAAATTCATTCTGTTAAGAAAAATAATTAAAAACATATATTAATGCACTTACACATACAATCTATTATCGAACTAATATTCATAATCAAATATTTATATGTAACAGTACATTAACAAAATTACATAATCACTACTAAAATTTAAATATCAACTTCAAAGGTACTTAATTCACTTCTACTTTAACTTTCATTATAGTACACATATTTACTCAGTTCTTGGATACTCTGAAAACACTATATTTATAGGGGTGAGAATTCTACATACTCAGTAAGGTTTTAAAATATATAAAAATAATTATAAAAACTATGGTGCTTCTAGCTGTATATCATACAAAAAATTGTTTCATGGTTATTGTTAATAATTAAAATATGGATAATTCATAACTAAGCATCTTGTATTGAGCTTGCTAATATCCATTTAACTAATTGTAGGCTTTCTATCCTATCCTAGCAAGCACTAGACTTTTTATCAATTACATGGTCACGTATCTTAATTACATAGGGCTTTAACCCTCTTTAAATCATCTTTGCTTACATGATCTCATATCTTGGGACATAACCCTTTTTAACTTTCATCATTAATGGTCATTATCATAAGTGAGAGATCTCCTTTAACATAGGGTGTTCCCTAAACATAAGTGGCTATACCACACCTTTTTAGTAGATTCCACTCAATGCATCCACACCTTTTTGGTGGACTATATCTACAAAGTGGACCTTAGACACATGTAAGACTTTCATGGATTACATGTGTTTGGATCATTTTCATGGTGTTTTCTTTCTCATTTCTTTTTAATCTTTCCGAATCCCCTCCTTTTTATTTTTCTTTTCTTGAGGATCATTTCCAAGCTTAGAATTTTTCTTCCACTTTACTCATAGTAAGCATGCAATTGATACAAGTGTGATTTCAAGGCACTTTACATATTCATAGGTCATTCATTAAGCATAAGGCTTTACTATCATAATTTCATTTAATGGCTATACATCATTGACTTACTTTCATTGGCCATACATCTTCAAGCCCAAGGCTTTAACAGCATAATAACATTCAATGGCCAAACAAAATTGAGATTGATACTAAATCTTACAACTTACTTTGAAATCACAACTTGAGTCACACTTAGACAAAAGAGGTTTCCTAAATCATAATCCCATAATTTAGCAATCCAATAATCATTCTTACTTTCTCAAGACTAAACCTCATAACATTTTTTCATCCTTAAATAGAATGTCATCTTCTACCTTAATACGCATACTTTTGTAGTAGGAGTTACCTTACTATTTCTAGTTCAAAACTTGAAATTACCTTCCTTATTCTTCTCACTTTAAACCATTTGTATGAAACTAATATCTAAGCCATAATATATATAATCAATTTCACCTTCTTTGGGTATTCTAATTTTTCCTTCAACTCTTTCATTGGAGCACTCTAAACTTTATTAAAACATTCTAATCTGAACACCATACACTCCAATCCCTTATAACCTTAAAATGGTCATACCTTATCTCTTGGGTGCATACCAATATCATATAACACATCAACCATTAGCTTCCTTTTGAACCCTATATGGCCAAACACCTTACTATGAGGTATCATGATCTTTTCTTACATTTTCTATTGAAATAAATTTCTAAATTTCATTAAACCTCATAAGCCACACAACCATTTAAGCCAAATACACATTTCCCTTTACTAGGCCTATATAGCCGAACCCAAATCCATAGGGAATCATGAACTTCTACTTTATTTTTCTTTCTTGAAATACCTTAAGGTGGCTCTAAAACTCCTGACTCCCACTTATTATTCCAGCAACTCATACATAACTTATGTTACAACCTTATATGGCTATGAGTCACCTAGAGCTATATTAAACCATTTTTGAGCTATTTATTTATAATTTTACCAAGATCAACTATAAAACATTATAAAAAGCTCATAATCACGTAATAACTCATATCACTACTCTTGATACCCACTATGGCCGTGCATGTCAAGGAGTTTTTCTAAGTTACTTTTCAAGCTATTTAAACATAGATAATAACTAATTAGCATAAGAAGTACCTAAAGAGTCATTAGATCTATCTTTATACATTCACTCTTTCTAATATCAAGACAATATCAAGAAAGCACCTACACTAACTTTAAGTAGGCATAAAGGAGTCAATCAAGTGAGTCATACATCAACAAGCCATAGATCAACAACCAAGCATCATGATCAACATATACTTATATCACAACACACATAATCACACCTAAGGCCTACCATGGTCGTGAGCATCAACTAGTGGCCTAAGCCACTTTTCAATCTAATTAATTATAAATAAGCTCCGATCACATCTAGTTATGCTTAGATTTGCATTCACTTATTTAATCTTGACAAGATCTAAGTTAAGACAAGTGTCTATTAACATAAACCCTACACAACCTCATAGAGAAAGTAGGCAACCCACATCAAAATCGTGCTTGAAATCAACACAAGTTTGGCTACTCTTGTCATGAACTATCCATATTCAAACATAGAATCCATATAGAACAAGCTTCCATGGATTTAAAAGAGCATCCACCATGGAAACACACCATGAA
>NSJW01000563.1:228405-268661 GCA_019955255.1 Castanospermum australe | reverse complement strand
TATAACAATGATTCAAGAAATACATAACAAACTTGGTTAGGAATGGAACTCACTCGTTGGCTTTCAAGTCATTTCAGGCATGGAGATTATGGATTGAAGAAAGACCACTAGAGCTCATAGATGACTTGTCAGATAATTCAGTCACTCCATCTGAAATACTACAATTTAAGTGTATAACTGTTAAGTGTATAGTTCACAATATTGACGAAATCTTTTATACATATAAATTTTGAAACCCATATTATAGTGCTACCATCACTTTTTGAGTCACATTTGCTTGTCTCATCTCTCTATTTGAGTCACATCATCATTTTTTTTTTGCTTTTAATTGCATAACTTTTTATCTTTCTTTCTTAACATTCATCAACTCTAACTTTTGCTTCTTTTTTTCTCTATTGAATATTATTAAATACTAACTAACAACACCATTATTTCACATAGTCTCTCACTTTTCTATATTATCTCTCCACCTCTAACACTAAAACACTTCACCTTTACTATCTCAAATCAAAGATGGACTATGGATTAATGGTATGTTAACAATCTCTTAAAATTGATAATATTGGATTTTATTCAACTCAAACTTTTGTACCAACTCTTAAGTGAAAATTATTCACGATAAAAATTTCATTTGATATAATAATTAGTTGTACAAATGACATTATTTTACTTTTATTGTATAAAAATAGTAACTCTCAAAAATTTCTACAAAATATCTTTTTCACTAAACTGTAGGCAAATAATGTTCATTGTATAAAGGTCAAAGTATGCTCTTCAACCAAACAAAATATGACACAATTTTGTTATCTGTGATGCGCAAGTCCACTTCTAGTTTTTCTTAAAAGTGAATCACTGTAGTTCTCAACAGTGCTAAAGCAATGGTGCTTTTGCCATGTCAATGACTATTTTCCTTTTCTTTGTTTACATTATAACTACGACTAAATTATTAATTGTACACGCAATCATATCTCCCACAATTTCAGGGATGCTAAAAGTATTTCATTGGACGGATGAGAGGGAGAAATAATACATGGATTTACCAACAATATTTGATTTTTCAACCATTTCTAATGCCACAAATCACTTCTCACCAAGTAACAAGTTAGGACAAGGCAGGCTTTGGACCAGTATATAAGCTAGAAAAATTTATTCAAACAAGCTTCGGTTACCTAGGTATTCATCTCCTTCGTCTAATGGTATTTGTACGTTGGTAAAAATGACAATAAAATTTTTATGGATGAGTTTTGTATAAAATTTGTATATAAATTTTTACCTCTGTTTTACCTACATATCAAAACATACACTAAGTTTCAAATTTTTCAAAATTATTGCTAGGGCATATTGGCAGATGGGCAAGACATTGCAATCAAGATTCTTTCTAAAACTTAAGGATAAGGAATAGAGGAGTTCAAAAATGAAGTCATATCCATGGCAAAACTTCAACATCGGAATCTTGTGAAACTTCTTGGTTGTTTTTTGTTCAACAAGATGAGAACTTATTGATCTATGAATCCACGGCCAACAAAGCTTGGATTGCTTTATTTTTGGTTTAAGCTTTCACACCACCTACTGTTATGGCTTTTCATTTTACTCTATAGCGACAAGTAGTTGGCATGCTAACTTAACAAAATGAAATTTGTTATATAGATACGAAGGGAAGAGAACTACCCAATTAATTGGACAAAGCGTTTCCAAATTATTGATGGAATTGTTCGAGAACTTCTTTATCTTCATCAAGATTCTAGATTAAGAATGATCCATAAAGATCTAAACTAGCAACATTCTTGTTGATAATAATGTGAACTCAAAGATATTGGATTTTAATTTGGCTAGAACATTTAGAGGAGATCAAGCTAAGACCAATACAAATAGAGTGCAGGGAACCTATTAAGTAATTCTAATATATTCATTGTGATGAAAGCCCTTTTAACACTTATTTTTTGATGTCAATGTTGTGTTGCAATGGTTTTATGTCTTCTGAGTATGGAGTGCATGGATTTTTTCAATTAAATCCGACATATTTAGCTTTGTTGTAATTGTATTGGATATAATTAGTGGGAGAAAGAATCAGAGATTTATGATCTTGACCATCATCTTAGCCTTCTTAGTCATGTAAGCTTTTGCACTATATCTAACTAACAGTGATGAGTGAAAATAAAAACCTATAAATCACACTCTATTTCCACTACCCCACCTAATTTTCACCTTGTCATTTTCCATTCCTCAAATAAACTCATATATCATTTTGTTTTTTTATCAAAGAAGGTTCAAAGGCAGTTAGGCTAAAGTAGAGGCCAAGCTGCCTTTGTGAATTCCATTAAGAGAAATTTTTAGCTAAGCATGTGCCTACCTAGGCTCTGAAATTAATGTTTCACATGTGTAAAGTTTTATAGGTCATAGTTATAAATACACTTCTTTAAAGATCATAAATAAATGCAGACATATTGTTAAATGTTGATTTAAGTGTCTATATAGACACATACCTATATAAGAATTTTTCTTTTAGGATAAAGTAGTCTCAAAGAGACTTATTCCCACTTGAATTGAGGCTCTTGGGCATCTTGACTTTTTTCATTGGTTGGTATTAGGCTACCAAGGCAGGTGGATCCCTGCCCTAAAACTTTATCCTATTCTTAACAAATTTTTAGCGAAAAGACCAACCATCAAGGTGCTTCCCATGAAACTGTTATATATCTGTAACAATGAATACATTTAAAACAAAAAAAAAAAACTTGAGTAGGAATTGAAGTCACATATCTATGGTTTTCATATCATTTTAGGCGAGGAGATTGTGCACTGAACAAAGACCACTAGAACTTGTGGATAACTTATTAGATGATTCAGTCACTGCATTAAATATATTAAGATGTATTCATATAGGTCCATTATGTGCATATAGCAAAGACTATTAAATAAGCCCAACATGTCATTTGTGGTGTTTAATGTTGAATGGTGAAAAGTTATTTGATGAGCCAAGCCAACCAGAATTCTGCACAGTTCAGGAAAAACCTTCTTCAAGAAATTTTGAAAGTTGTTCAACAAATGAAGTTTCTGTCTCATTGATAGAGGCGCGATAGAATGGCACTATACGTGCAATGCTGCTACTATGTAGATTAATAACTGATTCTACTTAGTGTAATAAAGATGAAGTAAAAAAATAAACAATTACTCCTTATAGTTTTATTCGATTTGGATTTTGGTCTATATAATTTTGTTATATTAATTCTTATAATTTTATTTATTTAGATTTTAATCCATACCATTAAAGTATCGGTCCTTATTTTTCACTCATTGAATTTTAGTCACTATAATTTCTATTCATTAAGGTATAAGTCTCTATTTTCCATGAAGAATTAGTATAGTTTTCAATTATTAAGGTATTGATCCTTTATGGACTAAAATCTATATGAGTGAAACTATAGATACCAATATCTAAAAAAAATAAACTATAAGGATCAAAATTCAAATTAGATGAAACTATAGTAACTAATTATTTAATTTAACCTAAAGATGAAATAGACTAATTATAAAATCTAGTTCTTGCAACTAACTCCTTCGTTGTGTACATGTATTTATATCTGGCTTCGCAGTATTCAATTGTATCAATCATTTTTGTGCCAAATTCAGATTTTAGCATGGATGAAATTCTCGCTAGATGTGGCTAGAGTTTGATTTTGGATAAATGAAAGAGGTACCGATTTTCAAAGAGAAGCATCTAGTTCAGTTCAGTAGGTATCGATTTCCCTTCTACCAAAAGGGAAAACCCAATAAAAAATATTCGCAAATAACAAAATCCCATTCACACTCACACAAACACAATCGTGAATTTGATGAAAACAAGTAGCAACCTTGAAGAGAAGGGAAATTCCAGCCCAAAATAAAATAAAGTACAATTAGTAAATCTGACAGCAATAATCATTGTTAATCAATGTTGCACGGTTACGAGTATGAGTATCAAATACAATACGATTCATAAATACAATAATTTTTTAAAAAAATTAAGATATGGGTACAACAATATATATTAAATAAAATATTTATATTTATATATGTACTCCAATCGAGTCCAATGTATTCTCCATCTCCCCTGCTCATTTTTTCTTTCCCATGCTCTTCTATACTCTTTGGTAAGAATGAAGACTTGTTATTATGTGTGATGATTTTGAAGAGAATAAGATTGCAAGAGTGAGAATATACTTTGAGGGATATAATTGAGTAGAACATGACTTAAAACTATATCACAGATATTTTAAGTAACATTACTTTGAGGATGATGAATATTACAAAAAAAGATATGCCAAAATACAAAGGCAAGTATATCATACGAGTATTGATATTAAACATGAATACAATACAAGTACATCACTAATTTTAGAGTATTCATACGTCATAACTGTTAACAATTTAAATGTAAGTGAGATGCGGATAAAATGTTTTACATTGGAAAGAAATAGAGGACATGAAGATCGTGTAAGTAGGAAAGATCCATGGATGAAAATCTTTTTTGTGTTTTAGGCTCTCCGAGATCCAACATTGTCAATCACTAAACATCTTCCTCTCCCAAGTCCACGCTTGTCTTCCTGCCCAACGCAATGTATTTAATTAAATACTCCCATTGTAGAGAAGCTCCGGGACTGGGTAGTTATTTCACCAAGTCCACACTGATCAAAGAATGTTTAGTTTATATATTAATTTTGGCGTTAAAGATAACTAATGAAATTTTAGTATCTAAACCACACACAAGTTTTTAAACTCCTTGTGGATATAATTTATCAATATAAAATATATCATATGATAAAATACAAAGTAAAATAGCTTTGGGCTGACATATTCTATTGGGCTGGTTGTATTTGTATATGCAATGGATTGGGTGATGAACATGACAAGAACATTTGGTGGAGTCAATATCTTCATTTTGTGTCAACCACGATTGCATTATTTTTTCCATGTGCAGCATCTGCACCGGCACTGTTCCTCTCGTTTTTCCTTGCCATTCTTTCATCCACAGGACCACAAGACAATGTGTGCCGAATTAATGAACCAAAAATTCTGAGCATTACGTGCTTGTTTTGATCAAAATGTCATGAAACATAGCGATTTGTGGAAGCACAAGTTTTGGTGATCCTTGATAATGGAAATGGAAGTGTGTGACTTACATCGTGAGCTACGAAACTATATTTTAATACTTTCGTATAACACGGAGTCCAATTAGAGAAGCTTGAGTTTGAATTTAAATCCTATAGACAGCTTTGCTTTTACTTTTCTTTTCTTGGTCAACCACTTTGTTTTTACTTTAGCTTACGTCTCACACTAGATCATAAATCTTGTTTATAACCAAAAAAAAAAAAAAGAAAAACTCACCACTGTCACTTATCATTACGTGCTTTCTTTCTTAAAAAAAAAATAATAATGCATAACTCAAGAGATGTTAATATAGTAAAAATAAGTTATGTTCTCAATAAAAATTACAGTTTAATTTTTTGTAATTATATTTAATAAGAATGATCATATTATTATTATTTCTAACTCAAAAAAATAGATTTATAATGTAGTTTAAATAGACCGAATCTTATAAAAATATTCTTAGTTTACAAAAAAAAAATGCATAGATATTCTCTTAATTAAATGAAGAAGTAATCACCTATAAAGTTACAAACAAATCCTTCCATACATGAAGTAAAAATATATTATTCATCATATAATTTGTACGTATTTATTAATATACATGACGATCTCTAGTTTGTTCATATTATTTTTTAAAATTTAAAATTTTTTTCCTTTTAATATAATTTTTTAAATTATTCAGGTTTTTTTCTATTTTTAGAAATAGAAATTGAATAAAAACAAAAAATTTAAAAAAATAACGTAAATAAATGAAAGATTGTTGTATGGAAAATAATGTAGATTTAAACCACTTTGCACCTTTCGTCTTTTTTCACAAAGTCTTAGTAGTTTCCTTCTCTTATGAAAAAGGGACTAAAGAAAACGTTAGTTTGAATTTTAGTTTTATAATTAATCTCAAAATACGAATACTAAAAACTAAAATTTTCAAACAGATAGCTAAAATACACAATGAACCAATGGTTTATGTCAATTCTCTCATTTTACTAAATGACAAATTTAATACAGATTAGTTAGATTATTATTAATTAGTTATTTTTCTGTTACTTGGTATTTCAGTTGTTGTACAGAAATCTCATGTATATATACTGAGTAAGTTAATACAATTTTAACTCTTTCCATCATTTTCATTCTAATAAAATTTTCAACCATTTACCAAGTCAAGCGTGACCTTACGTCTGTATTCTTTTTTTTTGTTTTTTCGATTGCAAAAGTCCATCATTTTATCAGTATTCTTATTCTGATTAATTTTTGTCAGATTGTTGATGGGACAAGGTTTGAAAAACAATGGAAAGCTAAAGTCATTGAAATAAATTTAAAACAATAGAAATTAATTTAATTGGAAAAATATAAATAAGTAATCTAAAAAGGTTGTTATTTTTTTTTTTTTTGGTATTAACGTTGTTATAAATTTTGAGTTAATGTGTACTTAGGTTCTGAACTCCTATGTTTTGTCAACAATAAATAATTTGTAGTATCAAATAACATAATTTTTTATGTGTAAATTACACTATTATTTAATTATGAGTCACTAAATTATTAAAAAAATTTAATTATAATAACAGTTATTTAAAAAATTAGACACTTAATAAAATGTAATTAGATAATATTTTAAAAAAAAATTTACACTATCAATAAATAAAAACTAAATCTTTTTCTCACACTTTCATTCTATCCATTGTGGCATCATTAAAAAAACTTTGATTAATAAAAGAAATCAATTAATACTAGGTCAAAGTCTTTTAATTATGTGATAATTAATATATAATTATATGATAGTATAATAACATATCAAAATAAAATGCATAATTTTATTATATTTTAATAAAGATCTTTCATGTACAAATTGAAAAAGGTTAAAAGGATTTAATGGATAATTATCTAAATTCAATTGATTCAAGTAAAAAAATAATATCATTAATATGTTCTTATAGTTATATCATACCAATCATTTCCCTTAGATCTTAGGATTTTTTCTTTTATTTATTCTGTATCATAAAAAAATATATCTAATGAAACAAAAGATGCACTAACCTTTAATTTTGTTTTAACGATACACTTTTGCTTCTATATTTATCTTAAATGATAAAATAAATAAATTTATTTTTCTTTCATCTTATTCTTTTATTTTGTTTATAGAAGGTAAGTGTTAGAAAAAAGTTTATAAATAAAATATAGAAATAACATTAAGGAAGTATGGAATCCCTTGTTCTTGCCTTGAGATGCGCGTACAGAGGCGCAGACAGCCTGTCTCAATCATAGTTGGACTTTTCAAATGGTCAAACAAACACACTAGTTTGGACGTTTTCAAATGGATAACTAGCACATGCGACTTGGACTAAACTCTCTTCAAATGAATTTTTCTTTGGAACTTGATTATATGGAATGGTAGGTGGTAATCAAGGCGTTTTCAGAATCACAATGGAGAGCTACAAGGCTCTGATGCTACAAGCAATGGTGTATTCTGTCTTCTTCTGCTTCATGCCCATGTTATCCGTTCAGGACAGGGTTACTATCACTCCAAATCAGTCTATGCAAAATGGTGAACTTCTGGTTTCAGCAGAAGGAAGTTTTGAGGCAGGATTCTTCAGCTTTGGGAATTCTCAACGCCAGTACTTTGGCATATGGTACAAGAGCATATCACCTAGGACCATTGTGTGGGTTGCCAACAGAGATACTCCAGTACAAAACTCAACGGCGATTCTGAAACTTGATGATAAAGGAAATCTCGTTATTCTTGATGGCTCAAGCAGCATGGTCTGGTTCTCCAACTCATCAAGAATTGCAGAGAATCCAGTTGTGCAGCTTTTAGATTCTGGAAACCTTGTTGTGCAAGATGGAGACAGTGCAGAGAACATTTTGTGGCAAAGCTTTGATTACCCTGGGGACACTTTCCTTGAGGGAATGAAGCTGAAAAGCAATTTAGTAACGGGTCCATACAGGTCTCTCACTTCTTGGAGAAACACCGAAGACCCTGCTGCTGGTGAGTTTTCCCATCACATAGATATTCATGGCTATCCTCAACTAGTTACTGCAAAGGGAGCAACGATATGGTACAGAGCAGGGTCATGGAATGGCTATCATTTTACTGGATTTTCATGGCTAAGAATGTATAAAATATTGAATTTCTCTTTGGTGTTTTCTGACAAAGAAATCTCTTACCAATATAAAACCTTGAACCGATCAACTATTACTAGGTTAGTGCTCAATCCATCAGGCATTACACAGCGTTTCAAATTGTCAGAGAGGACACAAAGTTGGGAGATTATATCTACTCGCCCCATGGACCAGTGTGAATATTATGGCTTTTGTGGTCCTAATTCTTTCTGCAATATTACTAACTATCCAATATGTGATTGCTTAGAAAGGTTTCACACCCAAATTTCAAGAAAAATGGAATTCATTAGATTGGTCTGGTGGTTGTGTTCGAAGAATAAAATTAAGCTGTGATAATAGCGATGGCTTTCTGAAGTACACAGGATTGAAGTTGCCAGACACCTCTTCTTCCTGGTTTGACAAGAGCTTGAGCCTTCAAGAGTGTGAGGCATCATGTTTGAGAAACTGCTCTTGCACAGCATATGCAAATTTAGATATCAGAGGTAGTGGGAGTGGCTGCTTGCTTTGGTTTGGTGACATTGTGGACATGACAAAACACACAGACCAAGGACAAGACATTTACATACGACTTGAAGCTTCAGAGCTAGGTATTTTTTCATTTCCAATTCCATCTTCTCGTTTGCTTTTTCAGTCAAATATAGCAGAAACATATAAACTTCAGCATTTGGTTGACCTTCTACATCAAAAAGCCACATTTGATGATTGAACTTTGAAGGCAGCTTTTGGGATGTACAATTTTTGAAAAGATTGTCAAGAAATGAGGAGCTGCATATGAAATAACCTAAGAGTAGAGAATAGGAGAATATTGCAGCAAAGGTTTAAAGTACATTTCATTGATATGTGCTGCGGATTATGTATAAGAGTCTCTCGAGTGCATGAACTCTTTAACTTCTTCATAAAATAGAATCATCATTGCTACTAGCCTACTTAACCAAAACTATACACTAACTTCAACCAAAACCAACACTCAAACAGGTATGTTTTCGTGGTCGCTATAATACTCTGTTGTTCTTGTTGAAATTGTGACAGTAATATACCTATGCTAGGTAGTGGAACATTTTGTTACTTTTGACTTCCAAACTGAAGTTGTGCTGCTCTAAGATACATTTTTCCTTTTCTTTTTTTTTCCAGAATTGCAAGCTTCTAGCTGCTTGTTTGTTGACGTAGAATACTTTTTTAATCCTCAGATCGCAGAAACAATACGAAGAACTTTAATAACAAGAAGCTTGCAGGGACTCTAGCAGGAATTATTACATTCATCATAGTTCTTGGATTGGCCACATTCACATGTAGACAGAGGAAGATGCTCACAAAGCCAGGTGAAGATATACTCCTATATTAGAATGGAAAAAAGATTTATTGGAATGAAAAGAAGTGGTCAATTCTGAAGTCTCATTCATGTTCCTTCCATTATCCTTTACTGTGTATACTAATAAATTGTTGATTATACACAATTTGTATCTCCTTACATTTCAGGGATGTTAAAAATATTTAATTGGAAGTACAAGAGGGAGAAGGAAGACATAGAGCTACCAACAATATTTGATTTTTCAACCATCTCTAAGGCCACAAATCACTTTTCACAAAGTAACAAGTTAGGACAAGGGGGCTTTGGGCCAGTATACATGGTAGTAAAATTTATTCAAATAAGCTTTGTTTAACAAGTTATTCTTCTTCTTTCACTTGAGTTTCAAATCATCCAAAATTATTTCTAGGGCATATTGGCAGATGGGCAAGAAATTGCAGTCAAGAGGCTTTCAAAATCTTCTGAACAAGGAATAGAGGAGTTCAAAAATGAAGTCATGTTGATGGCAAAACTTCAGCACCGCAATCTTGTCAAACTTCTTGGTTGTTCTGTTCAACAAAATGAAAAGCTATTGATCTACGAATTCATGCCTAACAGAAGCTTGGATTACTTTATTTTTGGTTGGGCTTTTACACCACACAAATTATGTCTCTTCTTTTCACTCATGCAATCATGTTGTTTCCATGCTAACTTAAAATGTCAAATTTGTTAGATTCGATACAAAGTAAACTACTAGATTGGACTAAACGCATTCAAATTATTGATGGGGTTGCTCGAGGGCTCCTCTATCTTCATCAAGACTCTAGATTAAGGATCATCCACAGAGATCTCAAAACTAGCAACATTCTTCTTGATAACGATATGAACCCAAAGATATCAGATTTTGGTTTGGCTAGAATATTTAAAGGAGATCAAACTGAGGCTAATACAAATAGAGTGATGGGAACATAGTAAGTAATTCTTGAATTATACAGTTTCACTATGTTGCAACCCCTTTTAACACCTATTTTCTTATTTCAATGTTGTGTTGCAGTGGTTATATGCCTCCTGAGTATGCGGTGCATGGATCTTTTTCAATCAAATCAGATGTCTTCAGTTTCGGAGTAATTGTACTGGAGACAATTAGTGGGAGAAAGAATCGAAGATTTCATGACCCTCACATCATCTTAACCTTCTTGGTCATGTAAGCTTCAAATATATTTACTTTGTTATCTTTGATGTATTATTTGTAGTTGCACTCATCAAATAATTGTTGTGTGTCAATATAAGGTGTAGGAAGCTCTCATTTGAAGAGGTGGAAATGAAGGGGTAAAAAATTTAGAATAACAAATTATTTTATACTTGCTTCATATAACAAAAATGTGATAAGATTGAGAGTAAAGTGTAGCTAATTTACACTCAACCTCACAAGTTTTGGCTACTGCTTAGAGTTGAAATTAGTTTTTAACCCTCTACCAAGTAAGTGAAAATAAAAACCTTTTGATCTCTCACTATTTCACTCTCCTCCTAATTTTTCACCTTGTCATTTTCCATTTTCGTTCTTCTCAAAAAACCTCATCTACTTTGCCCTTCTTTATTCGTTAATAATTATTGGATCCCTTTTGACCAATGATTAAGGTATCTCCTTGAAACTCTTACATCTATGTATCAATGATTCAATGAATACATAATAAACTTGATTAGGAATTGAACTCACTCGTTGGATTTCATGTCATTTCAGGCATGGAGATTGTGGATTGAAGAAAGGCCACTACAACTAATGGATGACTTATCAGATAATTCAGCCATTCCATCTGAAATATTGCGATGTATTCATGTGGGTCTATTATGTGTGCAACAAATACCAGAAAATAGGCCTAATATGTCATCTGTGGTTTTAATGTTGAATGGCGAAAAATTATTGCCTGCACCAAGCCAACCCGGTTTTTACACAGGAACATATCTTCCAGTTGAAGCAGAATCTTCTTCCAGAAGTCGTGAAAATTGTTCACAAAATGAAGTTTCAGTGTCATTGCTAGAGGCACGATAGAATACCATTATGTTCATGGTGCTACAAAGATTAAATACTCCATATATTATTTTAAAAATTTAATGATACAGTTTTAACTTCCAAGAAATGCATTCATTGAATTACTATTCCATTGGTGTAGCTTGCCACAGCAACTATTTGATGCCTTCAAGTATATATTCTTTAGTTGTTTCAGCAATCCATCTTTGAACTTTCTTCCACGTAGATAGCCAAGCATTTCACAAAGAAGCCAACCTATCAAAGGCCACACAGATTATCCCAGAGAAATGCTCTACCTACCACTAGCTCTGCAGCCAAAATCTATATGCAATTTTGCGAGTATTCATGTTAAACTTTTTTTTCCTCTATTTTCAAAAATCTATATAAATTTTTCTTAAGCTTATCGTACCTTAAAAAATGTAGACAAACCTCTCAAATTTTTTTATTCAGAAGCTCTTGTTGTCAATGAAAGTCTTTGTCTTATACTATACGTTTTTGTGTTCTTAACATAGTTAACTTTCGCAAACTTTAATATAAGGCAATAATAATCATCTTGAAGCGAAAATAACTGAATAGCTTCTGGTCCACAGCTCCAGCATAAAAATACTCACCCGAGCCACCAAGGCACTTCTTTAAGGTGTTCAATTGAACGGTACAATGTCCTCAAGTGAAAGGAAATTGTTGAGTTTTCTTAATTTACTAGCATGTAGTTATTTCCTTCCAACCGGAAGATCTTTCTTCATAACATCACTAACAACAAAACAATCCACAGTGGTGAGCTTAATTGACTCAGAAAAATAAGAAAGTCAAGCAAATCAAGAGGCAGTAACATATTGAGTCATGTAGCATGTGAGTGATCATTGGTCACCCATTTGCACTCAATTATTTCAACCATTACAGATCAAGGGTCAATTTGATATGGGATAAAAATCAAAGTAAAAATTTTATTGGATAACTTTTATATACAAAATTGTATGTAAAACTTGCACTCAGGATATTCCTATAGACCTTGTTGGAACTTTGGTCATCTTTCTAGGAGTGTAGCTGGTTATCTTATCACTTTGCTTAATATTTATTAATTTTTTTCATAATATTTAATTTTGAATCTATTGTCACTGTTAAAAAATTTTATACTATCCCCATCCATGAGTTGTTCAATTATTAAAAAATTTTTGACTAAGATAACAATTATCTAAAAAGTCAGACATTTAGTAAAATGTAATTGAATAATAGTACAAAAAAATTTTACACTGAAAATGAATCAAAATTAAGTTATTTTTCCGCACTATCATTCACTTATGCATTGTAATATCATTAAAAAAAATTTTAATTAATAATAAAAACTACTTTAAGAGAATCAAACTTCATTTAATTATGTGACAATTAATACATAGTTATAAGATGGGGTGACAATGTCAATTGAATTCAAAATAAAAAACATTATCATATTTTAAAAAGATCTTTCGGTTACAAATTGGAAAAAAAGTTAAATGGATTTAATGGATAATTTAAATCCAATTGATTCCAAGTAAAAATAATGTCATTTAATATGTTCGTATAGTTTTATTATATTGATCATTGGTATTTGACCATGAACCTGGGAACAACCGGCCCCCCATCCAATGAAACAAAGATGTACTAACCCTTTCCTCTTGTCTTGAGATGCCGGCTTCGGAATTTTCAAATGGTCATGAAGAACATTAATTTGGACTTCTGGGTAATAAAACACATGGCACGAACTGAATTTGGACAAACCCTCTCTTCAAATGAATTTATATTGGAACTTGATTAAATGGAATGAATGGTGGCAATCAAGGCGTTTTCAGAAACACAATGGAGAGCTGTAAGGCCCTGATGCTAATGGTCCACTCTATCTTGTTCTGCTTCATGGCCACATTTATCTATTCAGGACAGTGTTACTATTACTCCAAATCAGTCTCTGCAAAATGGCGAATTCCTGGTTTCAGCAAAAGGAACTTTTGAAACAGGATTCTTCAGCTTTGGAAATTCTCAAAGCCTAATACTTTGGCATATGGTACAAGAGCATATCACCTAGGACAATTGTGCGGGTTGCCAACAGAGATACCCCTGTACAAAACTCAACGGCAATTCTGAAACTTGATGATAAAGGAAATCTTGTTATTCTTGATGGCTCAAGAAGCATAGTCTGGTCCTCCATCTCATCGAGAATTGCAGAGAATCCAGTTGTGCAACTTTTAGATTCCGGAAACCTTGTTGTGCAAGATGGAGACAGCGCAGAGAAAATTTTGGGGCAAAGCTTTGATTACCCTGTGGACACTTTCCTTGAGGGAATGAAGCTGGAAAGAGCAACTTAGTCACGGGGTCCACATAGGTCTCCCACATCTTGGAGAAACACCGAAGACCCTGCTGCTGGTGAGTTTTCATATCACATAGATACTCGTGGCCTTCCTCAACTAGTTACTACAAAGGGAGCAACATTATGGTACAGAGCAGGGTCATGGAATGGCTATCATTTTACAGGATTTTTATGGCGAAGAATGGATAGATTACTGAATTTCTCTACAGTGTTTACTGCCAAAGAAATCTCTTACCAATATGAAACCCTGAACCGATCAACTATTACTAGGTTAGTGCTCAATCCATCAGGCATTACACAACGTTTCAAATTGTCAGAGCGAACACAAAGTTGGGAGATTATGTCTACTCGTCCCATGGACCAGTGTGAATATTATGCCTTTTATGGTGCTAATTCTATCTGCAATATTACAAACTCTCCAATATGTGCATGCTTGAAAGGTTTCACTCCCAAATTTCAAGCCAATTGGAACTCATTAGATTGGTCTGGTGGTTGTGTTCGAAGAATAAAATTAAACTCTGATAATGGCGATGGTTTTCTGAAGTACACAGGAATGAAGTTGCCAGACACGTCTTCTTCCTAGTTTTAACAAGAGCATGAGCCTTAAGGAATGTGAGACATCATGTTTAAGAAACTGCTCTTGCACAGCATATGCAAATTTAGATATCAGAGGTGGTGGGAGTGGCTGTGTGCTTTGGTTTGGTGATATTGTGGACATGACAAAACACACAGAACAAGGACAAGACATTTACATACGACTGGAAGCTTCAGAGCTAGGTAATTTTCATTTCCAATTCCGTCTTCTCGTTTGCTTTTTCAGTCAAATACAGCATAAACATATATGGTTAAAAAATAAATAATTAGTCCATATAATTTCACCCAACTCGAATTTTGATTCCTATAGTCTTTTTATTTGGATATCGATTCATATAGTTTTGCTCATTTGAATTATTTTGGTCCTTACCGTTACAGTATTGATATATTTTTTCATTCATTTATATTTTAATCTCTATAATTTCTATTCATTAAGGTATTGGTTTATGTTTTTCATAAAAGATTAGTCCTTATAATTTTTAATTATTAAGATATTAGTTACTAAAGGACCAAAATCCAAATGAGTAAAATTATAAGAACTAATATCCAAAGAAAAAAAACTAGAGGGACCAAAATCTAAATTAGATAGAATTATAGGAATTAATTATTTATTTTAACAAACATAAACTTAAGCATTTAGTTGACCTTCTATATCTAAAAGCTACATTTGACGATGGGATGGCTTTGGGCCAGTATACCAGACTTAAGCATTTAGTTGACCTTCCACATATCACTTTTCACAAAGTAACAGGTTAGGACGAGGGGGCTTTGGGCCAGTATACATGGTGGTAAAATTTATTCAAATAAACTTTGTTTAACAAGATATTCATCTTCATTCACCTGAATTTCAAATTTTCCAAAATTATTGCCAGGGCATATTGGCGGATGGGCAAGAAATTGAAGTCAAGAGGCTTTCAAAATCTTCTGAACAAGGAATAGAGGAGTTCAAAAATGAAGTCATGTTGATAGCAAAACTTCGGCACCACAATCTTGTCAAACTTCTTGGTTGTTCTATTCAACAAAATGAAAAGCTATTGATATATGAATTCACGCCCAACAGAAGCTTGGATTACTTTATTTTTGGTTGAGCTTTTGCACCCCCAGCAAATTATGGCTCCTCATTTTGCTCTTGCAGTCATGTAGTTTCCATGCTAACTTAAAAAGTGAAATTTGCTAGATTCGACGCCAAGTAAACTGCAAGATTGGACTAAGCGCATTCAAATTATTAATGGGGTTGCCCGAGGCTTCTCCTATCTTCATCAGGACTCTAAATTAAGAATCATCCATAGAAATCTCAAAACAAGTAACATTCTTCTTGATAATAATATGAATCCACAGAATATCAGATTTTGGTTTGGCTAGGAACATTTAAAGGAGATCAAACTGAGGCTAATACAAATAGAGTGATCGGAACACATAGTAAGTAATTCTTGAATTATACAATTTCACTATGTTGCAACCCCTTTTAACATCTATTTTCTGATTTCAATGTTGTGCTACAGTGGTTATATGCCTTCCTGAGTATACTATGCATGGATCTTCCTAATCAAATATGATATCTATAGTTTTGGTGTAATTGTATTGAAGATAATTAGCGGGAGAAAGAATTGGAGATTTCATGACCCTCAGCATAATCTTAACTTCTGAGTCATGTAAGTTTCAAGTATATTTACTTCTTTATCTTTGATTTATTATTTCTAGTTGAACTCATCAACTAATTGTTATGTGTCAATAAAAGCTTTAGGTTGCTCTCATTTGAAGAGGCGGAGAAGAAGGGGTAAAAAATTTAGAAAAAAATTATTTATACTTGTTTCATATAACAAAATGTGATAAGATTGAAGTAAAGTGTAACAGTATAAATTTCAAATGAGAAGGCAAAAAACCCTAACCAGAAAAAGTTAATGGAACTTGAACAAATGCAGAAGGCCAAATGCACAAAACGAGAAACAAAATAAGCAAATCAAGAGGCAGTAACTTAGAGCACAAGGTAGGGCATTAAATGCCATATTCACCCATTTGGGCAGTCACACTGAGTTCAATTAAGATATCATGTAGCATGTGAGTGATCACTGGCTTATGTTGGCAATATATTTTAATAGCGAAACTTCTACTTGAAATCACAAAGGAGGGCTTCATATTATGTCAGATGCATCAGCTCAATGAAGCCATATAAGACAAAAGTAAAGGCATGTGAATATGTCATAGTTTCGTAGTAAGCCAAGGAGAAACAAAAGTAAAAGGGTGAAGATAGCCAGGTCACATTGGAGAAAAAAATTTAAAATCATGTAATCATGTAAACATATATGGACTGACATAATCTCAGGACAATACCACATGCTTCCCTTTCAAATGTCATCCTCAACTTCTAACTTAAATTTAAAGGTCAATCCTGTTAGAATGACATTTCTCAGAAATCAATAACTAAATTAAAAAGCATGTTCCAACATAGGACAACAACTAATTTTTCACATTCTGAACTGCCTCCAATGAGCATACACAATTTCTTGCATAACAGCTTTTTTCCAGATGGTATGAACCACAAAGCATCACATTTCAAGCCCCAGCTCCACCATTTTTTGAATTTTACTCCAGTAAGTCTTATATGCTTCTTAAGTAATTGCTCTTGCACTCTTCTACATTCTACAAATTATCTTGTCAATAAAAGTTGTCATTACAACTTCCTTTTTTTTATTTTGTTTGATAAAAAAAGAATACCTTCAGTTCATACAACCTAGAAACAACAAAGTGTAACTCAGTTCTTTTCCCCCTCAAAGATCACTTTAACTTCTAACTTAAATTTTGATAGAACACTGGAAGTTAGATCACTTTTTATTGAATTTATACTGAAACTCCTATTTCTGTTACTAGTATTGAGATGGTTCCAGTACCAGAAATGGATGTATTTACAGAGATCCACTCAACAAAGAAAACACAGAGAGAACAAGGATAGAGCAGCTCTTTGAGGGGCTGCAACCTACCCTACCCAAAAGGTCCCTAAACCTTACTCACAATTTTCCTGCCTACTCTCCTCTCTGTCCTTCCCTTTTATCCCCTCCTTCACAATAAGACTGCTCTCTAGTCCCACTTGCCACATGTGCAAGTTTGTTACAAGCCCATTCCCCCAATTTGACCTCACTCACAAGCCCATGCATGTACTTCATGCCTTAGTAATAGAAGGGTGACTATTAAAATTTAAAGGTAAATTCTGTCAGAGTGACATTTCTCAAAAAATCATAACCAAATTAAAAGCAAGTTCCAACAATATGACAAAAATTAGGTTTTTACTTTATGAATTCCCTCCAATGAACACACACAGTTCATTGCATGACAGAGCATTTACCTAAGATGCTATGGAGTATGAACAACAACGCATCACTTTTCAAGCCCAGTCTCTACTATGTTTTGAATTTAAAAAACAGCAAGGCATATATACTATTTATTTAAATTTCTCTCTTAGACTACTATACATTTTCTTATCCATAACAGCTTTAATTACAACTTCCTTAGCCTTTTCTCTCTAGCTCACTGGCCATAAAAAATTAGCATACAAATTATAAGAGTTCATTGTGTAATTTCGTCATCTCCAAAATATCAAAGGACAGAAAATGGCTGCTTTAGAGGCATGTTGAATGGAAGCCAAGTAATATAGACACCTCAGGCTTAAACCTTGGTATATAAACTGGTGTAGTATATCATTCTTTGGCACTCACCTACTAATAAGCACCTTGGTAAGCTATTAGTTACCTCCACTCTGTCCAATCTCCACAGTGGAAAGGATGCATCGCATGCAAATACATTTCAAACAGTAAAGTTTGGGACAAAAATAATCTCCATTAAAAAACTAAACTGCTTATGAACCATTTACAACATCATGAAGAGTTTTCATCTTTTAAGTAAAAGGACTCCAATAACTCAACAAAGAGGATTACTAAAAGCAACTGACAAGATAAGTCTAAAAGATATTCATGACAATATGATACGAACCTAGGAAGAGCCACACCCCAAAAGCTAGCTATGGAGGTGGGAGAGCCCAAGGCCATATAAACACCACATCAAAATCCCATACTTCCAATGTGGGACTCAAGTCCCATACCTTGCAATCCACAGGCAAGCTGGACAGAGTTTAAGGCTGCAGTGGTGCGGAGGTTTCAACCTGCCTTAGCCCAGAACTCGTATAAATTGCTACTGGGAATCCAACAAACCAAGTTTGTCATGGAATACTGTGAGCAATTTGAGCTCCTCACGGTACCATCAGCAATAGCAAATGAAAGTATGTTGAAGGGAATTTTTCTCAACTGCTTGAAGGAGGAAGCGAGAGCAGAAATTAAGCTTCACAGGTTGGGATTGTTGTCAGAATTGATGGACTTGGCTTTGCTAGTGGAAGAAAGGGACTCGGTTGTAGGAAGAGGAAGAACTGGGATGAGTTCCAAGGGGATTCGACCCTATTTTTCCAACAGAACAGCTGCTGCAGAGTAGGGACCAGGCCCCATTCCAATTATGACAGCGCCACCCGGGAAAGCTCTTACCTCACAACGGCTTCCTAGGTGGGAAGCGTGGGGCATAAATTAGCTGAATCACATTCTGCTGAAGGGAGTTATTACTTGAAGAAGAGCACCAGATTCAAGAGGTTCACTGAAGCAGAAATACAAGAGAAAAGGAGGAAAGGGTTGTCTTTTAGGTGTGATGAGAAATTTGGGCCAGAACACATTTGTAAATTTAAGCAGTTCAGTGTGTTACAGTTGGGAGCAGAAGAAGAGTTGGGAGAGGAAGAATTTGAAGAAGAAGAGGAGAAAGCGGCAGAAGACAAAGCATTGCAGCTGTCCAAGAATAGTATCATGGGACTAACTTCAAAGAAATCATTCAAATTGTGAGGTAAAATACAAGGGAGAAAGGTGATCGTACTAATGGATTGTGGTGCCTCAAGTAACTTCCTTGATAGGAGGATAGTAGAGGAGCTTAGTATAACCACTGTAGAAACTCCTGAGTATGTAGTGGAAGTGGGTGATGGGCATAGAATCAGGTGCCAAGGAGTGTGTCAAGGGTTGAATATGTTGGTGCAAGGATTCAGGATTACCGCTGATTATTTCTGGTTTGAGTTGGGGGGAGCAAATGTGGTGCTCGGCCTAGACTGGTTGGAGGGATTAGGTGAAATCAAAGCTAATTTTAAGGAACTAACAATAAGGTTCCTGTCAGAAGAGAGGGTAGTCACCTTATAGGGAGATTCTTTACTATCCCGATCAGCAGCCTCCTTAAAATCCATGATAAAGGCCCTACATAATGATGGGGAAGGATTTCTGGTGGTAGTGACTAACCAGGATGTTAGGCAACAAGTGGAACTAGTGGAATGGGAAGAGCTACAGCATGTTCTGGTGGAATTTCAAGATCTTTTCCAAGAGCCTAAAGGTCTACCTCCTTCCAGAGAACAAGATCATGCCATAAGATTGAAAGAAAGAGCCCAAGTGCCTAATATAAGACCCTATAGGTACCCCCATTATCAGAAGAACGAGATAGAGAAAGTGGTGGCAGAAATGCTTGCAGCAGGAATTATCAGGCATAGTACAAGTTGGTTTTCCAATCCCATCATATTAATTAGAAAGAAGGACGGGGGCTGGCGATTCTGTGTTGATTACCGCGCTTTGAACAAAGTGGTGGTGCCAGACAAATTTCTTATTCCAGCCACAGATGACCTGTTGGACGAGCTGGGAGGTGCGGTTATCTTTTCTAAATTGGACTTAAAATCAAGATACCACCAGATCAGGATGAGGGAAAACGACGTATTCAAAATGGCATTTCGCACTCATGAGAAGCATTATGAATTTTTGGTAATGTCTTTCGGGTTAACCAACACTCCTTCCACTTTCCAAGCCTTAATAAATGATGTATTTTGTCCATTCTTGAGGAAATTTGTGTTGGTATTCTTTGATGATATACTGGTATATAGCGTCAGTCAATAGGAACACTTAATGCACTTGGAGCTGGTGTTGCAACGACTAAGGGAAAATAACTTACTGTTAAACAAGAAGAAATGTAGTTTTGGGCAACCCAAGCTGGAGTATTTGGGCCACATTATCTCTACTCAAGGTGTCCAAGCTAATCCTATGAGGGTAATGAATATGACCAGCTGGCCAAAACCCAAGGATGTTAAAGGACTCCGAGGTTTCTTGGGGTTGACGGGATACTATAGGAGGTTCGTGAAGGATTATGGTAAGATAGCAAGGCCATTAACTCAGTTGCTAAAGAAGGACGGATTTGAGTGGAATGAGGAAGCACAGCAAGCCTTTGAGCTGTTGAAATAAGCTATGGTGACTTTGCCCGTTCTGGCCGTGCCCGACTTATCAAAAATTTTCGTACTAGAGACAGATGCATCAGGGAAGGGCTTAGGGCAATTCTCATGCAGGAGAGCAGACCTATTGCGTACCTCAGCCAAGGGTTGTTTAGCAGAGAACAACATAAGTCTGTATATATGAAAGGGAATTGATGGCGATAGTTCTGGCAGTAAAGAAGTGGAGCCATTACTTGATGGGAAGACATTTCGTGATCAAAATAGATCAGAAAAGTCTGAAAGTATTTAACTGAACAGCGGGTGATGGGAGAGGAACAACAGAAGTGGACTTCTAGAACTACTGGGGTTTAATTTCGAAGTACAATACAAACCAGGAAGGAGAAAACAAAGTGGTTGATGCTTTATCTCGAAGAATGAATTTTTGCCCTATTTCTACTTTCCATATAGCTGATTTGGAGGTGTGGGTAGAAGAGCTACAAGCAGACAGCAAACTTAAAGCAATTCTTCGTAATCTGTTGGTGAACAAAAACTCCCATCCTGGGTACATAAGGAAAGGAAAGTTCTTTTATTATAAATGGAGACTGGTTTTGTCCAAAAATTCAACAAGAATACTCACTATTTTACATGAGTTTCATGCCACATCATTGGGAGGTCATTCCGGGATTTTTTAGAACCTATAAGAAGATTGCAGGTCTGCTATATTGGGAGGGAACGAAAGGTGACATCAAGAGCTATGTGGCCGCTTATGATGCTTGCCAACGGAACAAATACCAAGCTTTATCCCCTGCTGGCTTGCTGCAGCCATTGCCAATTCCAACTCAGGTATAGGAGTGATATTTCCATGGATTTCGTATGAGGCTTACCAAAAGCACAGGGAGTGGATATTATAATGGTGGTTATGGATAGACTCACTAAATATGCACATTTCATTCCCTTGTGCCATCTATTTTTAGCCAAGGATGTGGCTGAAGTGTTTGTGAAGGAGATAGTGAAGCTACACGGGTTCCCTACTTCAAATAATCTCGGATAGAGACTGAGTCTTTATCAATCAATTCTGGATGGACCTTTTCAAACTATCAGGGACAACTCTCAAGCTCAGTTCCGCATATCATCCTCAATCAGATGGCCAAACTGAAGTGGTAAACCGATGCCTCGAGACCTATCTCAGGTGTTTCGTTGGGAATAAGCCTAGGCAGTGGCCTAAGTGGCTAAATTGGGCAGAATTTTGATTCAATACTAACTACAATAGTTCAACTAAGATGTCCTCATTCAAAGCCTTGTATGGAAAAGACCCGCCGATCTTGCTACAGTGCTCTAAGGAGTCAGTGGTTGAGGAAGTTAATCAATTTATTGTGGACAGGAATAGGATATTGGATGAGTTGAAAGACAATCTAGTGACGGCCAAAAACAAAATGAAGTCGCAGGCAGATAAGAAAAGGAGGGATGTCAGCTATCAGCCAGGAGATAATGTTTATCTGAAAAATACAGCCTTACAGATTCAAATCTCTAGCTAGGAAGGCCAATGAGAAGTTAAGTCTGAGGTTTTATGGTCCTTACGAGGTGGTGGAAAAGGTGGGTCAAGTTGCTTATAGACTACGTCTGCCAGATTATACACATATACATCTTGTTTTTCATGCCTCCTTATTAAAGAAGTCGGTAGCAGAGACAGTCAGCCAGCAATCGTTACCCAAGAATTTAACAGAGGAATGGGAGTTAAAGGTGTACCCAGCAGCAGCAGTACTCAATGTCAGAACGGCCGCCAGTGGAGAGCTGGAAGTGCTAATTCAGTAGGAAGACTTGCCAAACTGTGAAAACATATGGGAACCTTTCCTTACCATTCAAGATAGTTTTCCTGATTTCCACCTTGAGGACAAGGTGAGACTTTTGGGGAGAGAGTATTGTTAGACCCCCCCCCCCCATTAGGAAGGTGTACCATAGAAACAGAGTTAGAGGGAAAAAAGGGGCATTACATGAGGGAGTGGAGGGAGTTACGGAAGCCCAGCAGAAAAGCAGTGCAGAAGAAGTGGAACAGGCCAATGTGGGGCAGTTATGAATGAGTGGTGGCTGGCAGTTATGAAGGAGTGGGGCAGTTACGGATTCTGGGCTGGGGGAATGCATAAGAGGTAAAAGGGGAAGGCAGTTTCGTGCAGAGGGAAGGAGAGAATTCTGAGTGGAGTCTGGACAGTGGAGAAACCAAGCCTCTCAAAAGCTTGGAGCCTTTGTCATTTTGTGTAATTTTTCCTTCAGTTTTTTAAGTGTTCTTTATAGTTTTTCTATCAGTTTTATCTATGCGTGTTTGCTGTAAATTCTGGGCTCAATCCCAGGTGCTGTTGCGTCAGTTTTCTGTAATTTCTGGGGTCAATCCCAGGTGCTGTTTCGTGAAAGGGAGGTTCCTAACAATTTGCTTAGTATAGTTAAAATATAAAATATATAATTCATTTTTTTAAAATAAATGCACTCTATTTTATTCTCACTTTATTTATTCTTCTCTCATTTTTTTTCTTTTTTTATTATTTTTATTTGTTAATTTTTTTGAAATTTATACACGCAAGTTGTCTCCATTTTTAAAGTTGAATTCTTTATTTTATTTTTTGTGCACTCTCATTATCCATTCCATTCCTAATTAATCCTAACTTCTAACCTTAATTTATTAATTTTCTTTCAAATGGATAGCAGAATTTTTTAAATAAAAATATTAATTTTTATTTTAAAAATAAAAGATCATACCCAAAATTGAGAGTTTCAATTGAATTTTTTAAAAAAAATACAATGTTGACATTGTAAATGAAAGAAGAAAAATATTGAATCAAATTTTTGGCTAAAGTTGTCAACCAATATATCAATAAAATCAAAAATTTTCTTCTTGATCATGATATATAATATATATGGACAGAAAAATAACAAGGAGGTTATGTGCTAATAGGACAAAACTCAATTAGATAAGGTATCAATTTTTAGGCCTCAAGGGGTGACAAAATAAGATTAGGACTTGTGAGTTTCTAGCTAAGCATGCGATATCCATATAGTGTCAACTTTCAACTTACAGAAGATATAGAAAATTTTTTAATTAAGAAGAAATTAAGAATGAATGAATTAATGAAACAGGAGAAAGAAGAGAAAAGAAAAGAACAAATGAAGAAATCAGAATCGACAATATAATAATAAGCAGGCATAGATTCCAACCATAGAATTTGAGTTTCAGAATCAAATTCTCCATGTCTCTTTTGGTTTCTGTTTAACTTTCACTGTCCTTTTCATCAGAAAATTCCAGTGAGCATCTCACATTTGACAGAGCCCTCAAGAGAAGGTATTTTGGATTGATGAACTCATGAAAGATCCTTCAAAAGTTGCCATATGGTTGTACAGAAAGATCAACAATTTTATGCTACAATGAATAAAAAAAACCTACTCAGCATTATTCCTTGCCTGGTAGTGAATTTGATTGAACTATCTGGTTCTGATTCTGAGCAAGCGTAAAGGCTAATAACAAAAAGTAACCACTAAGGCACTAACAAATAATCTATGAGCAAAAGGCAGCACAAGAAGCTGATGAAGCTTTCACACCACTGTTTTTGGACAATGCAACAGCATGTCATTAGTTAGGCCTTAAAATATGCCAAACACCAATGCACCAGCCAGAAACATAATTTGCAGGATCACAACCTTTAGCCTGTTAGCAATTCCTGATTTAGTTTCCTAATGGCAAAGGATAAGGCTACTGATAAAGGAGAGCGCAGGCCTGATGAACAACAGCAGCTTCAATCAGGTCCCCTCCTTTTATTCCTCTCTCTCTCTCTCTCTCTCTCTCTCTCTCTCTCTCTCACACACACACACACACACACACACACACACAACATATATAGCATTCTCCTTGTGTTGTGATTCACTTTGCTTTTGCTTATAATTTTCAAGGGAATGTTTCAAACTAAATCATTAGCATCACCTGCTAACATGCCTGACAGGTACAAAAAGGAAGTGCTGCCCTCATTATGTGAAGAAGAAAGGGGATAGAGGTTTCATTGAAGGATGGTAATCTTAGTTCTCCCTTGTTCTTATTCTTTTTTACCTTTGAACCACACCAACACCGTCTTTAAAATTCAATCTCTTTGTTCTTTTAGCCATGATAGTTATATTCAACTTTGGAACAATCCTCTCTAGGAGCAAGTTAACAAAAATTATATTGTTGGCTTCATAATCACATTTTATAATAGGATAACTACACACCTCATGGAATCAAAATAGAAATTTTAAGTTAACTTGCACCTATAGGTTGCAGCTCAAGTGATAAGCAAGGTTGAGTTAAGCGGCTTAAAAACATTTGCTAAAAAGGAAGCCTTAGTACTCCAAACAATATTAGTCTCATACTCAAAGAATGTGGGAATACTTGATGAAGAATCAAAAACTTGCACCCATAGAATTAAAATGCAGACCGCATCACATGATGCAGCCGCAATTTTGTGCTTGCGGCAATGTCCGCAACCACATCACCCCACAATTGCAAGGTGATCTCTATTCACAGTGGAGCAACTATATCGTAGCCACAACGGCTTCAACATCACAATTTTTTTATAAATTTTTTTTAAAAAAAATTTAGTATATTACTTGTAAAAAAATTTCATGGCCATTGCGGCCAAAACCCGCATTACAGTAACTACAACGCCTGCAATCACAATAACTATAATGCAACCATAATTGTAATTTAAAACCCTGCTTGGACCTAATTGATTTCTTTTAAAAATATTTTTTCCAACAACTTAATAACATAAAGTGAACTTTTTTCCCTAAACTCTCTTTATGCCTAGAAATTTGGTGAGGACTTACATTTCTACTCCATTAGTTGAAAAATAAAAGAAATAAGTATTAGTCCAAAGAACCAGAGGGTTTGTACTAAAAATGTGACCATTTTAGATTTTGTCACTTCTTTATTGACTTCAATGATTATGCTCTTTGGGAACTTTGCAGCCTCTTTGCTTTGTGCTGCTGCTGGCTCTGTGATGTCTGCTTTGATTTTACTGTAGTGTAAGATGCAGAAAGATGGCGAGGATATATCCATATCTATTGTTATAATAATTTGAGTGATTAATGTTGCTGAGTATTTTAATTATGATAATATATTAATGTATATTTTACTGCACCACAAATTTATTTTTTGTGTCCCAAGATGTGTGCTATGAAGTTCTTCGGCAACTTTTACTATCCTCTGACTCCTATTGGGTTCTGAGTATGTAACAGTAGATCATGAACCTAAATAACATTTTTAGATATATTCTTTTAAAATTTCTTTTTAATTATTCTTCTTTAATAAAGTAAGTATTAAATAAAAAAATAAAATATTTAATATTTTAAAAAGTTAATAAGAATTTCATACTTAGAATTGTTAAGATGAGTTAAACAAATATAAAATTATTCACATTTTTATTATATATACATACCTTGTGCTAACTTGCTTCTTGTACATGTTTTGAACGAAAAATATATAGCAGAGTTGGCCAGTGGTAAAATAATAATAATCTGATTGTCATGTAATATCCTCATCCGTATTCGAATATCTCTCTTCCAAAAATCCCTCTTCCCAATCAAAAAAAAAACAAAGAATTAAAAATATACGAGGTATTGTATGCTACATTGAAGATGAAAAATAAAATAAATCGACCTAAATTCTATGAGTATGTCCTCGGTAAAATAAGATTATATCATATCAACGGATGATTCTTTGGTGTTACAAGTAACCCACAAGCCACAAATTGTGGCAAAATCATTACAATGCACATTTAAATTCTTTTATGAATTCTTTTTTCTCAATTTGATCAAACGACCCTAATTTTGCCATAAATCGTGGCATATACTTATGACATATTCTCCCATATCAATATTATTAAACTATAGTTCATATGAATGAATGCCAATTTTTTGTTAGATTTATTTGTTGTAGAAATAATGAGATATTAAAGTATACGAAATCCATGATCTTGATATAAATAGCACCTTTCAATGTGATGCATTACTATCCTTTCACATTTAAACCAGTTATAGAAACACAATCTAATTTTTAGATGAATTATAAAAGACTAATAAAATTGTTTTTATGTGGTAGTGTGAGATGGAGTTTTTAGAATTCATCCAATAGTCTCCTTTTCAGGTTGGTCTAGGCAGGCTTTCTAACAAATTTCATAAAAATTTTACTTCCTAAAACTACTCAGTAAATTTTAACTTGTGACAACAAAGTGACGAGTGAATTCCCTTATCATCCAAGCCAACATGTATTACTCAATAAAATAAAAGTTTTGTTATTTGCACATCAAAATTTTACATTTTTTCTCAACACCTCTAATGTGACAAAGTTCTAGTCACAAGTCAATCTCTCTTCTCTTTTCCTTTGTAACTAAAAATTTGTCACGTCAAAGGTATAAAGAAAATATGTAAATTTCTGTAGTACAAATACCATTTATGATAAAATAGTTTATTTGAATAAATATAGATCAAAGGGCAGATGATGTTTGGAGTGATCTATTTATTAATGAGAAAATGACCAATTTATTTACAATATGATTGGCAAAGATCAAATTGCTCTTCTAAGTTCTAATAGCAAACACACCATGTAAGTTCTAATAGCAAATACACCAGGATCCAGGGTTAGCTTTATGTATTGTTCATCCATGATGAATAATGTTGAGGTGGAAATGGAATGAAAAGCAATGCAATGCTATGGACTTGGCTGGCTGAGATAATGCTGAATTAATAGCTATGAACAAATAGCATTCCATGAGGCCCACCTTGATAAAAACCACCAAAAACTGGTGGAGGGATTCTAGCTAAAACAACTAAAACGAATAGCATTAGTCATTGTAATGAAGACAGGTGAAACTTGTGGAAAACAAAACTGATGACATGATAGGAGGCACCATTTTATATACTCATGCATCAATATTTCCTTTCCTTTGACAGACATGAAAAAACAACTTACATACCGCATTAGACTACAAGACCACACTAGAAGAAATGATGAAAGAAAAAAGGAAGCAAATTTAACACATTGAAGTACGAAGTTGCCTGCAGGATCCAAAAATAATGGTTGACAAGTCACCTGAAGCGTAATCGGAAACCATAAATCTATCTCATTTTAATCCTCACGTTTCTTCTTCTTTTCTTTCTTTTTCTTGGGCATTTCAGCAGATTCTTCAGGACCAGTATGTTTTTTCCTCTTTCTTTTCTTTTCTCCTGCATCAGCATCATTCTCACCATTCTGCACCTCAGCATTCTCAGCAGAATCCTTCTGCTTCTTCTTCTTCTTTTCCTTTTTCGCAACTCCTGTGTGCTCAGATTCCTTACCAGCATCTCCATCAACTTGCAAATCTTCATCCACTTCTTCATTCTTCTTCTTTTTCTTCTTTTCTTTCTTCTCTCCAGCAGGAGGCTCTTGCATTTTCTCCTCAGTCTTTGGAGACATTTCCTCATCCGCATGAGGACCATTAGTCATTTGACCAAGAATAGAATCGGCCGTAGGATTATATGTCTACAAAGAACAGAAGATTCAATACAGAATGAAAATAAAGTGGAAATTTCAACAATAACCAAATGAAGCAATTATCCGACCTTGGCTGGAGTTATTAGCCCTCCAGTTCCGTTCTTTCGATCCTTGTCATATGCTTGTATCTTTGGCTTCCCTTTAGCTGAACCAGCAAAACGACCTAATTCCTTGCCTTCAAGATTTCTCAATCGTGCTTCAAGCTGCTCATAAATTTGTGCAAGGGAAGTCAGAAAGAAATAACCAGAGGGCAAATATATAAATAAAGTGTAACAAGTACCTTGGCTCTGTTCTCCAACCCCATGGAGTTATCTTGGCCATCTCCAAGAGCATCACACCTGATAGCCAATGCTGCCTTTGCAGCAAGTGACCGAGAAATTTTCCCTTTGAACTTTGGAGCCGCCTGACCAATCAAGGATGCATGGTATATAAGTCCATATTTGGGAGTAGCATGCTTAGTCTTCAGCGCCCTAAAGAGAGCCTTTTCAGCACCAAGTATCTGTACAGTACTACCAGGCTGCTTTGCAAGATTTAATAAGCTACCCCCATGTGCAATGAGACGAGCACCCACAAGCTCCCCAACCAGAGCAGTCAAATTGGGTGCAATGGTGTTCATCCTACTTTTTAGATAATCATATAGTTGTGCTCTGTACTCTGAAAGCGATAAAACCTGGTCACAGAGTTCTCTAATATTTAGCAAATCAAGGTCACCAATTTCAGTTCCCATAGATATCTTAGCTGCCTCCTTCAGTTCTGCCTCAACTTCTTCAGGCAAGATCTGCAATAATTCCATGAGGAAAGAAAAATATTAGAGAAACTTGAGCATCATTGTCTTCAAATATAAATAACTGGAATATCATTTGCCACAAGACGGATTAGCGATTCAGAAAACAAAAATTTTCCATTACAGGCATACCTACAAATACAACATTAGCACCCTAACCAGGTCCACATAAACAATAATTTAAATATACATGCCAGTTATCATAAGGTATAGATGTTAGCAATACAGATGTTAGCAAATATAAGGATTGTTTGTATTTTCCATAATTAGATTAAGCTACACCTTAAACCCATTAGCAAAGCATATTTTGCCATGCAAAAGTGCATAACTATTGGCACACACAAAGATGTCGCTAACAAAATATTAATCCTACCTCAGAGAAATCAAGCTCTGCAGCATTAGAGCGATCACCCATCAGCTTGACTGCCCTTGCATAGTGGATATTATCCTGTATTATTTTAGTAAGCTCCGGAAAATGCCAACCGTACCATTCTCGAACCCTCATAGCATAAGTATTCAACTCTTTATCTAGATCATCAAGCAAACCAATAGCCTGGACAATCATAGTATCCACCTAGAAACAAAAAAGCATAAATTCAGGCAATAGCAACCTGCAACTATCCATTTTACAATTTATTGAAAGAAATGGTAAAAATCAATAAGTATCCATTTCCCTCAGTTGAAATTGGCAACACAAAACTAAGTCACAACAAATTTGGGAATTAAAAGAAAAATGAATTAATAAATGCACAAATCTACTTTATCATTTGTCTCTTAAGGCTCAAAGACTCATCCCAACCAGAAAGAAGAATCCTAAATCCCTAAAGACGTCAAGCTACTACATGGGTCTTCCAGAGTTCCAGTTATTCTGAGACACTAGAAAGCAGCTAGTGTAAAAACCTTATCAGAGCAAGAAGGAAAATGACACAGAAGTATCAGGTGAAAACTACGGAATCTAGATAAATTTTCTGGTAAATTTATACAAAAGATCATAATTATCATAATATGGTATAAGACCTACGGGAGGCAAATTGCCTACTTTGTCTAAATAGCATGATCTTAAAGAGTTGAACCTGAAAAGGATGACAAATTGATGAAATCCAACATGACACTAAGTTAAAAGTTAAAACATACAATTATCCTACAATTGTGTTGGCCTTTCGTGGTGTTTGTCAGGAAAAAAAATCTACATCACACAGTTCTTGGAGAAATATAAGATCATTCCTTATATCAATCAATAATCATCTGAGGCATCTTTTGTAGTGCATAGCAGAGCAGGATATAAACATTAAAATATGACATCACTATTAAATATAGTTGATATGCTCATGCCCACTAAAGAAATGACATTATCGAAACCCAAAGGCCAAAAATATTTATTAAGGAAAAAAAATAGAACAAATATGATGACAAAAATCAACTCCTTATATCATCAAAGTCAAAAGAAAACACACCTTCTCCGCACTAAACTTAAGCTTGTATCTGGATAAGCTATGTGATAAACCCAAGCTCATTGGGGCCATATCTTGTACGGCTAGACCAGATATGAGTTCAGTTAACTGATTTCTAACACCTCTCATCAACTCCATAACAGCATTGTTGTGAATACAGTCTATTTTCTGCAAGATCACGAAATCTTTATTTAGCTATAAGATGAGTGAAATGTAAATTGTCATCAGAAATTTCTGGGGAGAACTTAAATGGCATACCAATTTCTCCTTAATCACATTCCCAAGCTTCGAGTCAGCCACAGCTAATGTTTCATTTTCACAATGAGCACGCAAGAACTTGCGCAGACCTTTGCTAGCTTTTCCTTCAATCAACAAAGAAGCTGCCTCTAGAGCTTCTGAGGTATTCTCAAACTTAGTAAACGCTTTCAATTTGACCACCTATTATGACACCAGATATGGTTAGCTTCATAAACTATTAGAAGCTTGAAGCAAGCCTAGATGCATAAGAGAAAGTTGGGGTGGGGGGAGGGAAGGAATGCAGAGAGAGAACCTGTCTAGCTGTCTCTGCACTGGAAAACTCCTTCCATAAGTCCTGAATAATGAAGTGCATCAATATTAAAACAATTATATTAAAATTACCCAGAAAGTGGGAAAAGGGTACACGGTACATACATAATTCACAAGAATATAAACTCACATACATATTATCAAATCAGATTCATGAGAGAACTAAACAAAATATGGTATTTCTACATTCAGCTCTTCATGATATAGTATTGCTTTCATTCCGCCTTAAACCATACAACATACATATTTCCTATGCTACCTTCTTAAAAAGACAATAGCACAGGGACAGGGTAGGATGTGGAGAACATAAAGTGGTGGGCTTTCACAATTCATAAGGAAGATAGTGAATTGAGGTAACCGATACTAAGACCCAGAAGATTATTAAAAAACGTTAAGAAGGGGGTAGAGATTATGACAATTAATTCTGTAAATCATATTGATACATGATGCAAGTGCTCATAAAGTAAAATTTAAAAAAAAAAAAAAGGTTTTCCTTCCTTCATAGATTGAAAATATAAAACACAACTGCTCAAGACCGAAGCAAAACAAAAAAAAAAAGGGACTTATTTCAGGAAATATTGCCAAGTCAACATAAACTTCCAATAGGACCAATACTAGTCTGCATTTTCTGAACAACCAACAAATAGGTCAAGATAATTTTTAACATAATTACCTCAACTTTAGAAAGCTTCCCCTCATCCAGCACCTTAAAAAGGGCAAAGCCCGCAGGTGTTTCAAACAGCACAAGCATTTAATCTCTTCTCCAATTAACCTGAAAAGAAAGTACGAAATCATCCTGTAAATAACCTACACAATGATATTAAACTTACATCCCAAAAACCAAAAAAAAACTATTTTCACCATAACACCACACACTAACTACTACACTATTGCTAAGCATAGAAATCACATAATATCTCCCCGATCCCCAACAAGCCCAGAGGCACCTGTTACTAAACTAATGTAGTTTGCAAAGACATTAAGCATAAGTAATATGAATATTTTCAAATATTGATGTTCACGAAATTGCATAAGTATTTACCCATGCTCTGATTAGCACAATGAAAAACCAAGTTTGTAGCTTTTACAAAAACCCAGAAATCAGACACTTTATGTTGAGACCACTATTGGAGAAAAAGTAAAAAAGCAAAGAAAACAAAAATAGTATTTGTTGAGGTGCAAGAAGAAACCTGGGTTTTTCGATTGACCACAGACAAGGGTCTAAGACCAAAAACCCTTGTAGCGAACGGGAACGTGATGAAGCAGAAGAAGAAGGAGGAGGAGGAGGAGGAGGAGGAGGGAGAGAGAGGGTAGCACCGTAGCAGAGTCACTGGGGGAGGCGGCAGAAGCAGTGTTGCAGTTGAGGCATGAAACAAAGTGGGAAGACAAGAAAGCGGCGCACTTGTGCTGTTTAGGATTAATAAAGGAGCATTGCAGGCACATAAGCCCACTTCGTATCACCACCAGGCCTGACCCAATATCCTCTTTGACCAAGTTTTCTTTTTTCTTTTTTGGGACAAATATTGTTTGCATGACCAAAATAAATAATTATATCTTCGATTCAGTTTTTACTGCAATTATTTATTGACAATCATTTTACATAAATATAATGGTAAAAGAATATTATTTTGATTTCATTTTTTTGCTAGTTATTTCTTTTGTTGATTTTGAAAAACAAATTATTTTATTTTATTTCTTATTTCTCAACAATAGAAGATTAAACATAGATGATCAACGTAAATAGAAAATAGTAACATAGTAATGTTTTAGTTTTATTGTCACTATTTAAGTGGCAATTTTTTAAAGAAAATAGTTTAATTTATTTAAGTAAAATAAAAATTATTCTTTATTAATTAAAATTAAATCATATTTAGTATCTTATAATTTTTGTTGCTTTTAATTGAAATTAGATGTTTATAATTAAAATAAATAAACACCTATCTTAGTCTTCCTAAAGATATAAGTGACATTAATTTGATTTTACAAAAAAATTTAACATTAACTTAATCCTTTAATTATAAAAGTGACATCAAAATAATTTATATGTTATGAACCGTGAAAATATCGTTAATGAAGCGTTTTATTATAAGATTAAATTGATATAATTTTTTATTATTGAAGGACTAAATTAATACTAACTTATTTTGAAGAATCAAATTGATGTCACTTTTTATCATTCAAAGACTAAATTGATATTAATATTTTTCAAAAGATTAAAATAGGTATTTACCTTAATTAAAATGGAATTCTTACTAACTCAAGGGATTGGCGTAATAGTTAAAGAGGTGTGCTCTACTCACAAAGGTGTGATTCATTGGTATGTAAGTTGAAACCCTAGTAGAATGAATTTCAACTACAATATCATAATTTGAATCTTCCGGGTTTTAACTATTTGGTTTCCAACCTTGTGTTAATATCTAGAAAAATTAATTTCAATAAATACATCAAGTGAGATGCGCCTTTCAAATCGCTTGAGAAGGAATTTAGTCTCAATTAACACAAAAGTTAGCCTGATAACTCCTTCAAAGCATTCCTAATATAGCAAAGAAATGTTAATGTATCACCACATGGATAAAGTTTGGGAGAATGATCGGAATGGTCATCTCAAGAAAAATAATTCCATTTTAGTTGGTTAGTTTGATTAACCATACGTCAAGTTGATTTAATCAATAATTTACTTGTAGTTAACCACAAATTTAAAGGGTTCCATTTTAGTTTGCCAATCATATTCATGATTAACTGTAATAAATTATTGGTTAAATTAGTTTAGCCAATGATTAACTGAACGCTTAAATTCAAATGGAAATATTTTTTTAGTAAGTCCACCATTTCATTCATTCTCCCATAAAGTTTTGCCATATTACAGTCCATCTCATTCTCACTCATTTTTAATATTTTTCTATACTTCTCTCATCCATAAATGGCAAAATGACATATGCAAAGAAGAAAGAAAATAACGAAATATAAGAAAAAGAAGAATAAAAGAAGAAAATAAAGTCGTTAGGTTTTTTCTATCAATTCACTACAAAGTTCATATTTTCTCCAATGAAGTCCATGTTTGCTTTATTGTGAACTTTCAAGCAATAAAAATGATGTTGTTCAAGTATAATTATCTAAAACATAATAGCAAAGTTGGAATCTTACTCCTTTATTTTCATTAATTCTTTTGGCTTAATTACATCTTTTGTTTTTTTAGTTTCACTAAATTTTGATTTTAATTTTAGTAGTTTTAATGACAATAATGTAATTTTTTTAGTTCTTATATTGATGCAACTTAAATCCCCTTATAAGATAAATTAATATATCTACTATAAGAAAATATTATTACGTCACTTAACATATATCATATCAATTACATGAGTCTATCATTATTTCTAAGTTTAACTATCACCTTTAATTTTTTAGTATCAATCATAGTTAGTGTATGGTTAATGCCATAGTCGATGTTTAGGAATTTCAAAAATCAAATGCAATGGTTAAGGTTAAAGACAATGATCACTCACATAACTGAAGTAATATATATTAACTGATATAATATAAAAATATTGTCTAGCACTAGATGTATCAAAGACTCTCTTTCAGTAATGCAAGAATTAATAAATTTTTTAAAAGAGTAATTTATATTAATCTCACAAGAGGTTTTATTGAAACGAGACTTCACCCCAATTTAGAGCTAAAATTACACTTCGCCCAATTGATCTCTTTTGACTGGCATAATTTATTAAAATGGTATGAAATATTCTACTTAATTCCAACAACTAAAGATGGTTTGCTTTGGATTGTTTTGCAACTTCTGTAAAGCCCGATAATAAAATCTAAATAGTCAATAATTGTTGCCCGTGATGAATCAACCTTGATAATACCAGATAAAAGCTGTAATCAAACATTTATCACTATCTTCCATTTTAATCAAACATTTATCACTATCTTCCATTTTAATAAATTACATATTATATATACTAGTATATGGCACTGTGTGGCTCATCCAAAATAACATAAAATACAAGCATGTACACCAAAAAAAATATAAATGAACGGAACACAACAAAATCACTCACATGATAGAGAAAGGCTTGTTTCAGAAATAACTTGATTGAGCTTGCAAGAGCTCCAGCTCTGCTAACACTTTTGCAACTGTTGACTTCAATCTAGAATCACTCTTCTGGGCAAGATCAATAAGAACCACCTGAGCAGATTCTCCATATTTTACTCTATGTTCTTCAACCCTGAATATTCTCTCCAACATCCATAGAGCTTTTTCTTGAACCTTTGCATCCCCTACTTCTAAACTTTTTATAATAGCCTGTACACCTGACAACTTGGCTATGGAATTGACACCACCTTCCCAGATTTCATCTTGCAAGAGAGTTGAGAGGGCATTCATAGCAGCTTCAATTGCTTCCCTGTCCTTATGTTCCAATATTTGGATAAGTGGAGAAACAGCACCTGCCTTGACCAGACACAATGTGCTGTTCACAAAGCAATAGCCATCGTGAACTTCACAATATGCATCCACTGAGGGCGGAACACACAACCACCTTGACTTTCTAGACCTCCTAAGAGTCAGAGAATTCTGTGATAGTTGAGCCAGAGAGATTGCAGCTCTCGATTTTGTGATTGGGGAACCACTTGAGAGCAGTTTTACAAGCAAAGGAATCACCCCATGTTCTGCTGAAAGAAGTTGTAGTTTCTTGTCAGAGGAATTTGTGAAGCGTATTATAACACCTGCAACACTCTCTGCTAAGCTACTTGTAGTGGGTGAACTACTCACTGTGCTAGAATTCATAATGGATATCAAAATGGGTAGCAAATTTGCCCTCTTCAGTACATCTGTCACTTTTTTATCACTAGCAGGAAGATTACCCAGTATGCCAACAGCAGCAGCTTTTTCACTATCTGATGTGGATGATGAGATAATATTAACAATGTTGAAAAGATGAGTTTCATCAAGATGTTCAGTCAACTCATCTGTTAGATCTTTAGAGAGAGTGTACAGCAAATGCAAGACCTTACTTCGGATTTTGGTGTTAGTTTCCTTCAAAAAGGGTAAGAGTAGCTGAAGTGCACCTTTTTCCTTCATTTTTCTTCTAACTTTGGACGCACCAGGATGGGCAGCAATGCTATTTAGAGCTTCTAATAGATGACCTTGAATTACAGGGCTGGAAAGATTCAGAAGTGAAAGGATCTGCTGAGCCACATTTTGATTAACAAGAGCGGATTCTGACTGAGCAATTCTTGCAAGAATAGCTGATGCAGGCTCCCGCAGAGTCATGAGCACAGATGTTACAGAGAAAAGAAGTTGCAGCAGAGATCCTGCAATTCCGGATCTGATCAAACGTTGCACATTTTCTGTCAAGCTGGACAGATTTTGCAGTGCATTTAGAGCTGATAACTTTGACTCAAGCTTTCCAGAATTGAACATTTTGACAAGGGGCTCAATTGCCCCATCTTCTCCGAGGGAAAGTTTGCTATGATCAGTGAGCTCCAACCTAGAAAGTGCTGTTGCCATAAGGATCTTGTTCATGTCAGACCCTGCGATAACATGATTTGAAATTTTCAGGTATGGGGAATGTAGAAAAATTTACTTCAGTTCTGATCATTGTCTGATTCAGAAACTACACATATAGCAAAGATGAAAGTGATTGACCCACCCATCTAAACATTGTCATACAAAATAAATTTGTTATCTATATATGCATAATGAACATAGCATTTAGATAGAAGAAAAAAAATCTGCATGCTAGGGGAAACATAGCCAAGACTATTAAATTAATATTGAACAACAGTTGGAATGTAAATCACATTATCCTAAATAAACACATTATAATTTTCATCTATCACAGCCCTACCTCCCCTAGTCCCCTGGGCTTCATACATACGGAATATATATTTGCATAATGCCATTAATGTCAAGAAGTTTAGTAGATAGCTTTAGTTAAAAACTGTTAGACCCTCCATTAGGAAAGTGCACCACAGAAGCAGGGTTAGAGGGAAAAAGGGGGTTCTACATGAGGGAGTGGAGGGAGTTACGGAAGCCCAGCAGAAAAGCAGTGCAGAAGAAGTGGAGCAGGCCAATGTGGGGCAGTTATGAATGAGTGGTGGCTGGCAGTTATGAGGGAGTAGTGGCAGTTATGGTTTCTGAGGGCAAGCAGAATGTGAAAAGGGGGGAGTTACGGACAGAGGGGGAGAGAGAATTCTGGAGTCAGTCTTGTGAGGGAGAGACCAAGCCTCTCGAAAGCTTGGAGCCTTTGGTCATTCTCTGAAATTTTCCTTCAGTTTTCCAGTGTGTTCTTTGTAGTTTTCTGTCAGTTTTATTCCTGTGTTTTCCTGTAAATTCTGGGCTGTGCTGTTACGTGAAAAGGGAAGTGTGTTTTCTGTAATTTCTGGGCTGTGCTGTTACGTGAAAGGGGAGTGTGTTTTCTGTAAATTTTGGGGCTTCAATCCCAGTTGCTGTACTTGAAAAGGAGTTTCCTAACAATTTGGTAACAAAGCTCCCGATTCAGGGGGCCGTGAATGGTGAGAACTCAAATGGAGAACCATGTGGAGACGTTGGAGAAAGGTGTGGAGCAGTTGAGACAGGAGCTGGACCGGTTGAGGGCAGAAACACAGCAGGAAAGGGTGGACGCCAGGCAGGACAGGGAGGAAAAAGGGGCTCAAATGGCCAGGATGGAGCATGTGCAGCAGCAGATTCTGCAGTGGATGAAAGGGAAAGAAACCGTCCCTCCCAGGAGACACACCGGTGAGGCGCCTGAAGAAGAAGGAGACGGCATGCTGCAGGGGGGAGCAGGGTCCAGCGGTACTGCTGCAACACCTACCCGGCACCCCACGAGGGAAGACAGAGGGAAGAGACTGGAGATATTGGTATTCACAGGTGAAGATGCATTTGGGTGGGTGAATAAGATAGAGAGATATTTTCAGGTAAATTTTCTGGAGGAGAAATTGGATGCTGTCCTGGTAGCCATGGAGGGGAGAGCATTGAATTGGTATGCTTGGTGGGAAACTCGCAATTCACGGGCAAGCTGGACGGAATTTAAGGCTGCTGTGGTGCGGAGGTTTCAGCCTACCTTATCCCAGAACCCGTATGAATTGCTGTTGGGACTCCATCAGACCGGGTCTGTCATGGAATACCGTGAGCAATTTGAGCTCCTCACGATGCCATTGGCGATAGCTGATGAGAGCATGTTGAAGGGGATTTTTCTCAATGGCTTGAAGGAGGAGGTGAGAGCAGAAATTAAGCTTTACAAGTTGGGATCGCTATCAGAATTGATGACTTGGCTTTGCTAGTGGAAGAAGGGACTCGGCTGTGGGAGGAGAATAACTGGGATGAGTTCCAAGGGGACTCGACCCTATTTTTCCAGCAAAACAGTGGCTGCAGAAGTAGGGACCAAGCCCTATTCCAATTATGGGGGCGCCACCCGAGAAAGCTCTTACCTCACAACGGCTTCCAAGATAGGAAGCGTGGGGCAGAAATCAACTGAATCACGCTCTGCTGAAGGGAGTTATTACCCGAAGAGAAGCACCGGATTCAAGGCTTACCGAAGCAGAAATGCAGGAAAAAAGGAGGAAAGGGTTGTGGTTTAGGTGTGATGAAAAATTTGGGCCAGAACACATTTGTAATTTAATGCAGTTCAGTGTGTTACTGTTGGGGGCAAAAGGGGTTGGAAGAGGAAGAATTTGAAGAAGAAGGGGAGAAAGCGAGGAGACCAGCATTGCAGCTGTCCATGAATAGTATCCGATAGTCACCTTCCCTTCACTAAGGCATACAGCACGTTCTGGGCTTGGGGTGACGTCATTTGAGGAAAGAGCTTGTAACAAACTTGCACTTGTGGCAAGTGGGACCAAGAGCAGTTTCAGTGAGAATGGGGGATAAATGGGAAGGGACGAAGATGAGAGAGGGGGAAATTATTTGGGGGAATCAGTTGGGTGTAGGGGAGACCCAAGCCTCCGAAAGCTTGGGATTATCATTGTCTTTCTGTATAATTTTCCTTTCGTTTTTCAGTTTTTTTTCCGATCATAAACTCTGTAAGTCTAGAGCAAATTCCATTTTGAGAAACCAGAACAGTTCCTAACAATTGGTATCAGAGCTTCCGAATCCGGGAGCCTGTATGGTTACCGATCAAAGATGACCCGTTTGTGCAGGAGGAGGGCTCCGAGGAACGGAAGAAATTGCGTCGGACGAAGAGACGATGTCCGAACTAGTAAGGAGCAACGCTGAGATTACCAGGCTGTTACAAAACAGAACGACGCAACTCCAGGCAGGTCGGATTGAGGCCGATGTCTAGGGAGAACTCATCTCCGACGATCCTGATGAAGGTTATGAAGGACGGACGCACGCAATGAGTCCACGGACGCAAGTTAGAACATGTGGGTCGGAGGAGGTTACATCAGAGAAGATGGAAGCGGAGGCGTTCAAACTTTAGGGACAAGAGAGGAGAAGGAAACAGCGGAGGACGAGGTGCTTGCTGAAAAAGAAAATGAAAATCAAAGTGTGGAAGAGATGAGCAGATGAGGGTTGACGACTAAGCAGAAGGAAAGCAAGGACGGCCGCCAGCGTATGACGATGAAACAAGGGTGAAACGGAAGGGGACTCTACCCTAAAAGCTGCGTGATGGACGAAAGTCAGAGAGATGGCCATGGTCCGGCCTGCTGTGAAGCTGGCAGAAGCCGCCGGAGCGCCAGAGCACGGACACTGGCCACTATATGGCGCCGCTAAGGAACCTTAGGTGGTGGCCGCACAATGAGGGAGGAGGGAAAGGGAAGGAACGGGATTTTGGTTTTTGCGGCTATCTTCTAACTAAATGGGTAAGCCCATACTACTAAGGTGGATAGATGGATTTTTGGGAATAAAGTACTTTGTTTAAGGGTTAGAAGGGTTCTTTCAGATGTCACCCAGACCACTTGGACCACTTTTACTAGATAATGGGTTACAACCCAATCAAATTATTGAAGCTGGAGGGGCAGGGCAGGTACACGAGTTGGGCCTCTTTTCTAACCCAACGGACTAAGCCCAATGGTTTCAAGAAAAGGATTGGGCTTATGGAAAGGCAGGAACACGTTTTCAGCTAGATCCCTTGTTTGAGATGAGCCAAACTCAATTAATCAGAAAACAAGAATAGGCCTTTGGGAAAGAAGGAGTAGGAGTGATCCAAGAGGAAGAGCACC
>NSJW01000563.1:0-224997 GCA_019955255.1 Castanospermum australe | reverse complement strand
CATTATCTCAACTCAAGGTGTCCAAGCTGATCCCATGAAGGTAGAGGGTATGACCAGCTGCCCAAAACCCAAGGATGTTAAGGGACTCCGAGGTTTCTTGGGATTGACAGGATACTATAGGCGGTTCGTGAAGGATTATGGTAAGATAGCAAGGCCATTAACTTAGTTGCTAAAGAAAGACGGGTTTGAGTGGAATGATGAAGCACAGCAAGCCTTTGAGCTATTAAAATCAGCTATGGTAACCTTGCCCGTACTGGCCGTGCCCGATTTCTCAAAAACTTTTGTGTTAGAGACAGATGCATCCGGCAAGGGCTTGGGGGCAGTTCTCATGCAAGAGGGCAGACCCATTGCGTACCTCAACCAAGGGTTGTCTAGCAGAGCACAGCACAAGTCTGTATATGAAAGGGAATTGATGGCGATAGTTCTGTCAGTAAAGAAGTGGAGGCATTACTTGATGGGAAGGCATTTCGTGATCAGAACAGATCAAAAAAGTCTGAAGTATTTAACTGAACAGCGGCAGATGGGAGACGAACAACAGAAGTGGACTTCTAAACTACTAGGATTTGATTTCGAAGTGCAATACAAACCAGGAGGAGAAAACAAAGCAGCTGATGCTTTGTCTCGAAGAATGGATTTTTGCGCTATTTCTACTTTCCATATAGCTGATTCGAAGGTGTGGGCAGAAGAGCTACAAGTAGACTGCAAACTTAAAGAAATTCTTCATAATCTGTTGGTGGACAAAGACTCCCATCCTGGGTACATGAGGAAAGGAAACTGCTTGTATTATAAAAGGAGACTGGTTTTGTCCAAGAATTCAGCAAGAATACCCACTATTTTACATGAGTTTCATGCTACACCTTGGGAGGTCATTCCGGGTTCTTTAGGACCTATAGGAAAATTGTAGGTCTGCTGTATTGGGAGGGAATGAAAGGGACATCAAGAGCTATGTGGCGCCTGTGATACTTCCAACGGAACAAATACCAAGCTTTATCCCCGGCCAGCTTGCTACAGCCATTGCCAATTCCAACTCAGGTATGGAGTGATATTTTCATGGATTTCGTAAGGGCTTACCAAAAGCACAGGGAGTGGATATTGTAATGGTGGTTGTAGATAAACTCACTAAATATGCACATTTCATTCCCTTGTGCCATCATTTTCGCCAAGGATGCGGCTGAAGTGTTTGTGAAGGAGATATGAAGCTACACGAATTCCCCACTTCAATAGTCTCGAATAGAGACCGAGTCTTTATCAGTCAATTTTGGATGGACCTTTAACTATCAGTACAACTCTCAAACTCAGTTCCGCATATCATCCTCAATCAGATGGCAAGACCGAGTGGTAAACGATGTCTTGAGACCTATCTGAGGTGTTTCGTTGGGAACAAGCCTTGGCAGTGGCCTAAGTGGCTAAATTGGGCAGAATTTTGGTTCAATGCTAACTACAACAGCTCAACTAAGATGTCCCCATTCAAAGCCTTGTATGGAAGAGACCCGCCGATCTTGCTAAGGTGCTCTGAAGAGTCATCCATGGTTGAGGGAGTTAATCTACTTATGCGGACAGGAACAGGATATTGGATAAGTTGAAAGGCAATCTAGTGACGACCCAAAACAAAATGAAGTCACAGGCAGATAAGAAAAGGAGGGATGTCAGCTATCAGCCAGGAGATAATGTTTATCTGAAAATACAACCTTACAGATTCAAATCTCTAGCTAGGAAAGCCAATGAGAAATTAAGTCTGAGGTTTTATGGTCCTTACAAGGTGGTGGAAAAGGTGGGGCAAGTTGCCTTATAGACTACGTCTGCCGGATTATACACGCACACATCCTGTTTTTCATGCCTCCTTATTAAAGAAGTCGGTAGCAGAGACGGTCAGCCAGCAACCGTTACCCAAGATTTAACGGAGGAATAGGAGCTGGAGGTTGTACCCAACAGCAGTACTCAATGTCAGAACAGCCGCCATGGAGAGCTGAAGTGTTAATTCAGTGGAAAGACTTGCCAGACTGTGAAAACATGTGGGAACCTTTCTTACCATTCAAGATAATTTTCCTGATTTCCACCTTAAGCAAGGTGAGACTTTTGGGGGGAGTATTGATAGACCCCCTATAGGAAAGTGTACCACAGAAGCAGGGTTAGAGGAAAAAGGGAGCACTACATGAGGGAGTGGAGGGAGTTACGGAAGCCCAGCAGAAAAGACAGTGCAGAAGAAGTGGAACAGGCCAATGTGGGGCAGTTATGAATGAGTGGTGGCTGGCAATTATGAGGGAGTGGTGGCAGTTATGGTTTTTGGGGGCAAGCAGAATGTGAAAAGGGGGGAGTTATGGACAGAAAGGGGGAGAGAGAATTCTAGAGTCAGTCTTGTGAGGGAGAGACCAAGCCTCTCGAAAGCTTGGAGCCTTCGTCATTCTCTGAAATTTTCCTTCAGTTTTCCAGTGTGTTCTTTGTAGTTTTCTGTCAGTTTTATTCCTGTGTTTTCCTGTAAATTCTGGGCTGTGCTGTTACGTGAAAAGGGAAGTGTGTTTTCTGTAATTTCTGGGCTGTGCTGTTACGTGAAAGGGGAGTGTGTTTTCTGTAAATTTTGGGGCTTCAATCCCAGTTGCTGTACGTGAAAAGGAGTTTCCTAACAAAAACAAATGCTAATTTTCCGGCTTCTACAAAGTCAACCAACCAATTTCTAGCTCCTTCCACTTGGAAGTTTATCAAATATCATGAATTTAATGATTTATACTCCTCGAATTACTTGTACTATTATCAATATATGGTCCATATCAATAATAGAGAAGGAAAGAGATGTATCAGTTAAGGAAAGTTCTGCATCACCTTCCTTCAAATACTTCACTATTGGCCTAAAGTAACCAGCCTCCGCCATATGAAGTGCATTTTGAGTATTACCAGACAACATATCCAATAACTTTGCCGCATCATGTGAAGCAACAGGGTCATCTCCATTAAGGATAGCAACTAACATAACAATACACCCCTGAATTCTTCCAATTCGACGTCGAACTGCAGGAAGGTCAGAGAGGTCTAGCAATAGCCCCACTGCTTCCCTCCTCTCTTCTGCATCCCTAGTCAGAGACTTCACCACTGCTGATAAAAACTCAATATCTGCCATCTTCTCCTGCATGGTATTACTTTATAACGTAAGATAACAAACAACTAGAAGTACAGTGATTTTAGACCAACATTTACAAGAAATATGACCTTTTATCAGGATTTTACCTTTTTCTCATCATTTCCAAAAGCAATATTTCTTAGCAATTGAATGATGGCCAGCCTGTTGTCTGCTTTACATGAACCTAGACGATTGAAAAGAATGGCAACAGCTGCCTCCTCATTAAGTAAACCACTATCCAGTTTTTCACTCCTGATGAATTCCTTTAGTCTCAAAATTGCAACTGCAAATTCTTCATCATTACCATTCTTAAGTTGCAAAACAACATCGTCAATAGTAACATCAATTATTTCTTCTTCTATTTCCCCATCCACCTTCTCATCACTGACAAACTCTGATATTGGACTTGAAGTTAGACTCACATTGCCACCAAATCTTGCATTCATTAACTGTCTTTGCAATGTACCAATCTTTTCTCTGAAATCTGTGGACGCTTCAAGGCTGGCCACAAGCAGTAGGCCTAATGATCGACCAAGATCATGTGTTATGTCCTCAATTTGTTTGATGGGTTGTCTCAAATTGGGGCTTCTTGTCAAAGCTTTAGCACGCCTAAGTTCATTCTCAAGAGATTCCAGCGATTTTCTAATAGGTGGCTTGTCCATGACTGTGCTCTTGTCCCTCAAGTCATTGAAGATTGGTGCGAATTTCTCAACCAACATGGCAAACTCAGCAAAAATATATCTCTCAATTTCAGAATTCTTAGCAAACGAAGCAACCTCATCGGCCAAAACTATTAGCTCAGACAAGAATTCAGAAAACTTTCTCTTTTCCATATTTTCCATCTTGTTTATGGAAACTGTATTTGTGGACAAAAAGAAGAATCAGTTATAGAAGAGAAGAACCTGAACTGGGCAACAATAGATAACTAGAGAAGAGCAGTACTAATAAGAAATTAATAGAAACAGAGAGAAAATCATACAAATAACATATACAAGAACACTCAAGCAGAGCAAAAGAGAAATTCAGAGGGAGGGTGAACTGAACCTGCAGAGCAGAAGCAAGGATGACTGAGAAAACAGATAATCTGACTCTTCAGCTTAGACCCACATGTTTAAAGTTGAGAACTTTTCAGAGTTCCAAACCAAATAGCAAAGAATAAGACCACCCCACTTCTTCTTCTTGGCCTTGAACCAGAAGGGTATAACAAGATGTTGAAGTTTGATGTTTGGAATATAGCAAGGACAAGGTCTCATGAGGGTCATTGTCAGACGGCTAAGACCCATTAAATATAAAGATAGTAGCTTATGGTTACCTTGCTTCGCTCGTCATGGTCACCTCTCTACTTCCACGGACGCTAATGAATGATGAAGACGAAGTCAAAATCTGCAGTGCCAGTTGCTCTCTCTCTCTGCACACTCCATCTGTGTGCGCGTCTGGTTGGATGGTTTTCCTTTGTTTTTTTTTAGTTTCATTTCTCTCCATTTATTTTTTCAGCTTTTTTGTTTTTTTTGGGGTCTTCCTTTTCAGCTTTGAATGCTCAAAAAAAGACTTCTTTCGTGGGTCAGCCATTACCCCCCAAATGACCTGACTCATATTCGTAGGCCAGGGTAGAATTACTGCCATGTAATTGCTTCAGAACTTGTCCTTTATTTTGTTTTGCAACTTGGTTCAGAAATTGTGGCCGCTAGATTTTGTTAGAACTACTGGTAGATACAATGGGGCTCCACATTACGTTGGAAGAGAAAAAAAAAAACTGTTTACTCCAAAAAAAAAAAGGAAAAGAAAAAACAAATGGGAAAGAAAGGAGAAAGGGATAAACTTATTTGGAAATTAATTTTTTATTTACTTTTATAATTTTATAGTTTTTTAATTTAGCTGATAATTTTTTTTCAATTTTATGAAGATATTTTTATACATTTTAAAATTAAAATTAAAATTTTCATTATTAATAATATAAAATTATGATCATTAACATTGCACAACTATGATCTTGTGGTTTAGTAGCACATAATAATTAAACTTGAGGCTACAGATTTAGGTGTATTCAAGGACAAAATGAATTCCAGCTCGTTAGAAGTTAAAACGTAATTCTTGGCAGAATTAACAAATTGTTACATCTGCCAAGAATGAATTTTCAGTTAACTTTTGGTTGGTGGGGCTTTGATCAATTTGACACACAAAAAACATGAAATAACATTTTAAAATTTTTATTTTTAAAAGTAGTTTCACTTGACATTGTCCAAATAAAACTCATTCTTTTATAAATTACTTTTAGGTGAATACTTTCAAATTTACTTTTAAGTGATTACTTTCAAACATAAAATTTATTCTTCTAAAATTAATTTTTGTTCCGCAAAAATAATTTTCCACCACCCACCAGTTATCCAAAAAGAACTTCATCAATATTGAGGATTAATTTTACATGAAAAGTTTAGATAAAGAAAAAACTAACTCATTGTGAGGACTTGTATTGATACTTATATATTACCTATCAATAAAAAAATTTAATAGAATTTAAACCCAAAATTTTTAAAAATACATAAAGTTGATCCAACTCTCATTGGCTTATCAATTCTAAGGTTTAAAACCCCATTTCATATTTATTTTGCTAATGAAATGTATGTGACATGAGAAAAAGAAAAATTAGACTTTTTTCATTAATTTAATTATAAAATTAAAAAAAGCTATGAGGTAAATTAAAATGCGATAAGCAGTTAATAAGTGAATTAGGCATTTGATCTGGGCACTCACTTGGTAATAAACAAGTGTTGTCCCCCTGATTCAAGTTCAATCCTAAATGCCAAAAAAAAAAGATGTAAAATGTATATTTTTGTCTTTTTAATTTTGTATGTAATGTTTGCTAATTTTACAAAGAAAAAATTCTCTCTTTTTTTTATTTGTGCAAAAATCATTTTGGTAAAATGTAAATGTATTTGAAATTAGATGGAAATGAGAAATTTTTTCACTAATGGAAATGGATGAAGAATTTTTTTTTTATATATTTAATAGATAAGGTAAAGAAAAAGTCTAATGGCATGAGAAATCTATTTGCATATCCATAATAAATTTGTCATTTGGGATTGATTTATTCAATCAACCTTTCGCTTATAAGAATTGTATAACTTAAGTTCAAATTTAGAAATCTCTAATTGGTAAGTGATCTATAATAATATTGTAATCCTTGATAAAATTTACGGTTTACAGTGGTCCTAAAGTAAGGAAAACCTCTTGCCTTCCTAAACTTCCTTTTTATTTTAAAAAAAAAAATCCAAACTAAAATCTTGTGGCATTGTTTGACTCCATTGCAAAAGCTTATGGCTCCCATCACTTGATTTTTTTTTCTTTTTGGTCGTAAATTGGTATGGATTACATAATGCGAGGTAAATTTTTATTTGAACTCCTATTTTTTGCATAAAAAACAAAATCTAATCTCAAATAATTATACTCACTACAAAAGACTCCATTCATTTAGCCAATTAATATTTTCTCCCATCACTTGCTTTAATCAATGTGATTTTTATTCTCCTTTTGGATACGAAACTTTGTGCTACATGCCACGTTAAGACATATTTGAATACTTATATATGTTGAAATTATTAATTATTAAAAAAAAGTATTATATAGACTTTGAATCTTACGAACTCTTTGGGTTTAAGCCCACTCATATTGGCCCGAATTGACCAAACATGGCATGCTTTAGCTACTTCACTTGATGACTTAAGTTCATGTAAGCCTGCATTTGAATCTTTGAGGATCTCACATCCATTCTATCTGATACCTAAAGATCTCTCCATCATGCTAATCCTCCGTTCAAGATTTATGTTGGCACTTAAAGTCAAAGCTTCTAACACAGCCTTGAGACTATTCTAGGTTCATTCTAAGTCTAAAATACTAGCCTACTAATTATCATTACTAATTTAAGTGTTGGAATATTTTTTGTAAATAACTCACCACTATCTTTAGAGGCTCTCTGGCATGACCAGGCATAGTGATCCCCTTAAGCAAAAGAAGGAACATTCCATGCAACTTTGTGAGAAGGAGAAATTTTCTTCTTCCTTTGAATCGGTATTTCAAGGCCTCCCAACATGTTTATTAAGCCTTAACAAATAGGCTCTAATATATTGATGTTACGTTTGGTGCGAAGGAATGAAATGTTATTCCAAATTGTATCTTTGAATCAAAGCATTCTTGCATTTGTTAATAAAAAAATGTGAAATAACATTCTTATTCGACAAATTTGAAGAATCTCATTTAGATTTCAATATTTGTGGAATAGGATTCCACATTTTTTATCTATTGTACCCTTGTTTAATTTACAAAATAATAAGTTTACCCATGTATAATCAAATTAACCTAAATTTAATAATTGAATATAAACCTAACTCAATTCTTGTAATCCTAACTCAACTTAAAAATTAATCTTTGTTCGAATATCTATTAATAAATATTTGCTAGCTTATGGTGGTATGTGTCATTTTCAATATTTTATGTACTTTGACCTTTATGGTGTAATTTTCATTTTAGTATTTTATATACTTTTTTTTGTAATTTTATATTTTGAAGTGTTATGGTACCATGATTTTTTTCTAAGATATCAATATTCAAGATAATTTGTCAAGTATTTATTAGTTATTATTATTTACAATAAATGCTTCAAGCTAAAAATTAAAACTAATAACTAATATATATTTGACAAATCAGTTTGGGTAGTGATACCCAAGAAAAAATATGGGTACTATAGTAATTTCTTAAATTTTGTTATTTTATTTCTCCCTTTTAGATGTGATCTTCTCCTAAATAGCTTGTAGATTTGAAAAAAGAAAAAATAAAAGGAGGTGCAAATAAATAAATAAATAACCAAAAAAAATGAGAAAAGGTGAAGAGAAAGAAAAATCTTTACATTAATGTATAGACATATGTTAAAATACATACATGTTAAATCTGTATTTGAAGTATGAGAGTATAGTAATTAACAAATGTAATATATGAGAAAAAATGAATAAAATATTATTAAGAATAAGTTTATTTTTGTATTTGTAAAATTAATAAAAAATATTATCAATTTTTTTATCCAGTTAAAATGTTAATCTTGAATAATATTTAAAAAAATTGCACACGCACACACACATATATAAAATTTATTATTTTTTTATTTTTTTCATTAAAGATAATTACATTATTAAAATAAATTTAAATTCCATTAATATTATATCTCTTATACCAAATTATAAAATCATTTTTATTTTATATTGTATTTTATCATACCAAACTATAAAATCATTATAGGATTCTCATTCCATTTTATTAATTTTTATTCTTATTTATATTCTTATTCTATAAAATTTTATTCTTTACATCAAATGTAACGTAAATTTAAAATGTAAAAATCCAAGATAATATGGGTAGACTAGAGGGTTTTGAATAATTCAGAGAAAAGTTTTAGTTTGAATCTTTGTACATACTGATTCAATGGGATGGATATTAGTATTATATTTCCCCTTGTCATTGGGAAAAGGAAAATGAAGGTCTTTGACCAAAAAGGGAAATAAAGGTCCTGTTTTGGAATTGTGTTCAAACAAAAATAGCAAGGACAAGTTCAAACATGCCCAAATTTTCCTTGCAAGAACAGGAATGTGGACCAACCGACCAAGGTAGGCGTCCTCGTCTGGCCACCACCTTGCCCTAAATTTTTAGGCATTATGTGCTGCATTCTTTCTCATACGTTTATAACTTATGCATTTTCAATGGGAAAAAAAAATCTCTATACTACATAAAATATTTTTAAAAAGGAATAAAATGAGTTTCAACACAAGCGCCCTCACTCATATGGGGGTACTTTTGGAACCTCCTAGCTAATGCAACTTTTGACTTCCCGTGAGAGTCCAAAGTTCCACCTTGTTCCCCTCCCCTTAAGTCTATGGACCTCTATTTTAAGGAAGGTTCTAAGTCAAACAAACAGCTCTCCTATCCCTTTTAGACTTCATACAGGTTTTTCTTGCAAGTATGAGCTCTCGGATAACCTTTTGGTAAATCTTCATAGACTAACTAGCATCCTTCCATACTCTATCTTATGGAAAGAAAAGTAACTACCTAACATTTAAATATAAAGAATGAACAAAAAAAAAATATTGTGATACATTGTTTTGATCTTAGAGTAAATTGTAAAGTAAGGAAAATCCAACAGATCATTTGTGTATGTTTCCAGATAGAGAAAAGGTAAGCAATCTCAACAAAATACAGAAAAAAGATAGGAGTCATTTTTCTTTAATTTGTTATTTATTCTTATTTTTCCTGATTGAATGATCATACTTGGGAGGACTAAACCTCTACACCTCTATTTATAGCCTGGGGAGAGCTCCCTAATTGCATTCAGTCTCTTTTTCCTGCAGGCAGAGGACTATATACTAGAACTCAATCCAATCCTGATGAGGATTATTGATGATGGTTATCTGTCAAGAGAAATGGTTTTGTATTGGTGCTTTGTTTTAACATTTTTGTTTTACATGAGCTGATGTCATCTAGTGCTAATGTCTCTCTTCTCGTTGATTTTGACTTCAGCTTGATCAATTGTGGGATAGTTTAGTAATCCATAACTGCAAGGGACTCCTATGAGTGCATTGCATGCGCCTTCAGATTGTGCAGAAATAGATGTGACTTTTAGTATGTGTAAAGTGTTGTTTAGATAGCATTACCAAACCATCAACTAGAAACATCAATTACATATGTGTCTTTGGAGAATTTTTATGTGCATAGGGAAGGCAAGCACATATACGATACAAATGTGAATAATTTGATGAGATTATTTAATAAAGGATGGAATTTCAACATCCTTGACTGTAACATTGGAGATTGTACTCATATCCAGTAGTAAATTTAAAACCAAAACAAGGCAATATAAAGAAAAATTCCAAATGCAAGTAAAGAACAAATACGTTTTCTAACTGCATATAACAGTTGTAATGATGTCATGGAAAATCTGAATCACAGAATGGTATTTTTAAAAGGAATGGACTGAAATCCATAGCTTATTTCAACAATTTCTGGGGATCAGAGTTGTTCTAACTTTTGCCTTGAAGTCGCAGGGTAAATGTCTTCAAGGACAGAAGAATTTCCTTTAACCTATTCTTGGCCTCTTCATCAATCAAGTCACCATCACTGTTAAACTTTGCCGGAGGCTGGAATGCATTTAAGAAGAACTCAGGTTTATTGATGAAATGAAGATCGAGGAAAACTCCAATTTGGCGGAGATGATATTGTGCTCTTCCCCCACCAAAGTCTCCTCCAACACTTACTATGGCAGCAGGTTTACCAGCCCAAACATTGGGTGGTCTAGATGCCCAGTCAATTGCATTCTTTAGTGGAGCTAGAACAAAAAGAAAGAAAGAAAATTAGCTAAAAGAAGCTTATGTATTTTATGATTGACTAATCTCTGCAAAGTTCTGACATGTACTACTATCTACCTTATTTATCTAATAAATAACAATGTCGGACTAAAAATCGACAAAAGGAATGTAGTAAGCACTGAGTAGGATGAAAAAACCACCACTTGATCCTTCTAACATTGTAGTTTCTTAGAATCATACTTATGCTTGACGTTTTCAATATGTTTCATTAAAATTGTATGACATACAAATAGCAAGTTTCGTGAAATAAAGCTGCAAAAAGAAGAAGAAGAAGAAGAAGAAAAAAAAATGTAGGTCAAGAAAGGATTGGTTGGGCATACGAATATAATGTTCTAGAATTTCCATGACTAAGCACACATAGAAAAAGTTATAAATTTTTCCTTTCACTTAAATGTAAGCAGATACAAAGTGATACAAATGTGCACACACACAAAGGATCCCAATTAGTACTTTTGTGACCGTCAGAGGTTAATGCTAATAAGGCAGTCGCCACAATAATTAATAGGGCAAAATAAGGAACCATCATGGCATGCAATGGACTTCAATCAAACATTCAAAACAAGGACTTAGGAATCAGTAGTCAGTACTCCAAGAATTTTTTCAGAGATCAGAGATGCTTCACACTATAAGGACATATTTGCTAATGGTAGTAGCTTTCTATATTTAGATCAAGCATACTAATCAGTAAAAGGCCAGTTCTAAAGAATGCTTTCTAGGAAAATTGACTGCAAAAAAAATTGTTGTCTCAAATCATTTACACAAACTAAACACTTCTCATTATATTATCTATTTTTTTATGCTGCCAAAATAAAAAGAAGAGGAACTCAAACTGAGTTCTTCTGAAGTTTTCATGCTCTAACTTTTCCTTGCAAATGTATGTCAGGCAAAGGATGAACTCCCCCCCCCCTCCTAATTTTTTTTTTTCGATTTGCAATGGGAATAAACAAAAACAGAAAAGGTACAACTCTTGTTGCAATGTGACGGGTGGAAGTTAAGATTGTTAGCCATGTGAAAGTTAAGAACAAGACATAGAAAGCACCTAGAACCCTGTACTCAACAACCAAACCCACTCAAGAGCAGCGTTTCTCTACTGCCAGCTTGATGAGAATCCCTTTCTTTCTCATACACCCTTGGTTTCTTCTTCTTCTTCTTGACAAGAAATTGGCTAGTGTTCACCACGATTAAGGGTTTACTAATGGTATCAAGATTCTGGTGTTGAAAACAAATGATGGGCCTTGAACATTGATGGTTTTTTGGGCAGTTAAAGGAATTTTTTCATAGCACCCACTAAAGGGTTCTGAAAAGAAATTGCAGGGTAAATCATAGTTTTGAGATTTGGAGCTAAATTTGAGAATAAGAGTAAAAAACACTTCAATTTTCAATAGATAGAAAAGAGCTGAGCATTGTCTTATATATTTGACACAGTTGAAGATAGAGTGCGTGTTTGGATTAGCTTATTTTGTATTTAAAACAACTTATAATTAAAATTTTACTGAAAAAAACTTCTAAAAAATAGCAATTCTTTTCCTAGGAAATAATCTGTTACCAGACACCCACAGAGTAGGACAGAAGATGCAACTCCTTCTCCCTGTATGACTAAAGTTGAACTTAGTTCTATTTCCAAATCAGTATAGAATCCAATCCTTACCAAGTTCAACTCTAGTTGAATCCATGAAGTTCTCTACCTAATTTCCATATATGGCGGAACATAATAGTGTCTGTTATATAATCCATGCCATCTTCAAACCCCACACATAAAAATGTAATTTTTGCTTGCTGCCCTAAAATTTTCAATCAATTTCTGCCACTGATCTCAGGTGGTATAAATGGAAGAAATAACTAGAACAAATTAAGAAACAAAACACTTGATCCAGCATATGTTGTTCTCAAAGGTTTCTCCATAGGCTAAATGAGGTCAATTTCTTCTTTTAATAAGTTGAAACATCTATTTTAACTACAGCTATATGATTCTACCATACCTCCCATGGAATTATCATGGTTGCACTATGTACCAATCTAAAAAGTAAGGAGAAATGGAGCAATTCTGAACCAATTAGTACTCCAAATGCTCAAATTCAACTAGAAAATGTTCAACTCAGTTAATTGTACCCCCAAGTAACCTAATAGTAATAGTGTAATATTAATACTATTGGGGACCATTCACTCCATTAAGCTGTGAATAAATCAGAGTTTGGTCCAGAGCACAGGATGGATTATCGATCTGTTATGGTAAAAAATAAACATATCATTTCGATTTTATAACCAATAAACAGATATGATCTGATAAAAATTATCGATCCATTTCCCCTTGCTGATATTAACCATTGTGTAGAATTTAGAGTTCCTAATGCACAAGCTACACATGCAGTGAATTCTGAGAAGGAACTAAACCCCGTTTCACATTACCATGAAAGCATTCCAGATTGCTGTTGCAGCTCATACTAAAATGAAAACCCATTCAAGCTTTTTGGGCTTGAGCAAAACACAGTATCCCGGAGATGATGTTAGAGATTTTACCTGTGACAGAGTAATTATACTCAGGGGAAGCAAAAAGAATGCTATCAGCTTGAAGAATTTTCTGGCGAAAAGCCTCAACTTCAGGTGGGTAAGTCCCCTGCTTCTCAAGATCAGTGTTCAACATGGGCAGGGGCGAAATGTCAATGTATTCAATTTGGATGCCTTCAACGGCTCCTTTGCTCAGCTCAATAGCTACGATCATTACCACCACCCATCAAAATGAAAACCCAGTGCATAGAAAGACGAAACCCATAAAAGCAAACACGGAGAGCAGGAGAGAGAGTGTACCAGAACGGATGAGCCCTCTGTTGTACGAGCCTTTCCGCAGCGACCCAGAAAGCGCCGCCACCTTAATCACCGGCGAGGATGCTCCGGCCACCGCTCCCATACCTGTTGTTCTCTGTGACTGTGATTCTTGTGTTTTGGCGAATGAGTTGTTGACTCCGAACAATGAGAGAGGGTGGCCATAAAAAAATAGCGAGCTATGGTGGCGATGGGTGGGGTTTGGATCGTCTGCGGTCAGATACTACCAAATTGGGGGGATTTTAAAATATGGCGGCTGCCATTGGTGGAGGCTGTAGTGGCGGGGCTGATGCTGTGTGTTACGTGGTGCTGACAACAAGCCAAACAATTTGGTATTGTAATAATTTGTACAAAATTATATTTTTATGTTTTTAAAGTGTTGTAGAAATTAAATTTATAAATTTATTACTAGAAATTATTAAACCTATATTATATTAAAAAACTAACAAATGAAGGAAAATACTATATAAGTGGTTGAGGTTGGATGGTGACATTATAGCATGTTTGATGGTTTGAAAAATTAATTGTAGGTATCAAATCAATTACAAAAAGGAAGGAAAACATTTAGGCAATAGCTATGGAGTGTTTCTTTTTACAGGTCAGTAGAAATTTACATGCCAAACTTAGTGCTTTGCATGCTTAAGGTCTGAGCTTCTTGAGCTTCGTTTAAGGCAGTAAAAGTAGAAGCACATAAAAGTTTATGTGAGTAAGAGGGGAACATATGTTAAAAATTTATTCTTCTTCTATTATCTTAGTGATATTAGAATAAAAAGTATTACATTAGTATAATTTTTTTTTCGTATAATTGTGAGTACTTAAAATACTATTGAGTTACTGTCTTAATATCATTCTCTTTTAATTTAATTTTTTTAAAATTTTATGACAATGATATTGTCATAGTTTATATTCTAAAATTATTATCTCAAGAAGATATGTGAGCTTTGAGCTAAATATTCTAATTTTTAAATTTATTTTTTATATAGTTATTAAATAATTTACTATGTCTAATTGTACAAATTTAGGTATCTTGAACTAAACTTTCAGTTATGACATAAATATATCTTAAGCATGTATATTTATTTTTATTCAGATTTATAATTTCTAAATATTCTTTTCTATAATGCATGAGCTATGTTATTAATATTAAAGGTATTAGGAAGAACCCTTGATATATTATAGTATAATGAATGACTAAATAATAAGATTATCATGAGACCATGAGATTTATGACTACCTGATCCTTAGGCAGAAATGTTTAAGGTACTAGAGATGGTTGGCTAATGTTTGGCTGGAAATGCTTGGAATTAATAGTGTTAAAAGTTGATACATATGTTAATTATTTTTTTAGTAAAGTATGAAAATATTCCTATAAGAAAGTAATGTTTAATAAAAAAGAATTTTCACAAGAAAGATTCTCATATATATGACATTTCTTGAAGATATGAAAGAAAGTATTTTAAATATATTGGAATTTGAATTCACTTTTATTAAATATCAAATAAAAGTATTAGAGTTCATTTTAAATATTTAATCCTTATTATCACCCCACTTTATACTTTTTTAAAAAAACTTGATTAAGTATTTTTAGTACTTCTAACTTAGAAAACTTGTTCACTTATAAAGTGAGACAAGTCTTTTTCACATAGATAAGTTAGAAATATAAATACCTCAATTTACAATCATATAATTGAATCTATTTATCTTGCATAAAAGTCAACAAATGTGATGTCTGCAATTAAATAATGATTGATAAAACTTAAACTGCTTATGTTTATGTAAGTTATTTTAACAATACTTTTAAGTTGTGCTAAATATTGGGAAATTTCCTATCTTGTGGAGGCTTTACCTATGATTTTATATAGTTATGCTTAAATAATGATGGTTTTTATGATAGATTGTATTGAGTTTAACAAACGTTAGTGAGGTTTCGAAGATTAATCAGGGTCACTCATATCTATTGAAATTTGATTGTGATAGAATAAATAAATATATATTTTATATATTTTAATTATATATTAATTAAATAAATAAAATTATCATAAATAATACACATCAGTTTTTAATAGAGTATTAATTGATGATATTTTCACTTTTAAAAGGAGGGACTATCATTTTGCTAAAAAATAGAGATTAAAACTATAATTAAACAATAAAAAATAATGAATTCGTGGATGCTTGATGCTTCACAAATGGGAGGAAAAAGTTGACTTGCCACCATGAGGAAATTAAATAAACTATAATCGAGAAGGGAAAGGAGCTTGTTGTCTTTAAGTGATCCTATTTGTATGTTACATAACCTCTTCACAAAATTTTTAAAGCGGAAAATAAATTAAAAATAATGTGATATTTTTATAATTATTAATTAAAATATATCAACTGAAAATAAAAATAAAAAACAAAGCAAACACTCCCTGAGAAATCTAATTCACCCAAATCAATTCAATGATTAATTCACTAGCTAAGCTTTGTAGTGACTTGTTCAAATCCAGTATAGATTAATATCTTCGGAGGAGAAGAGGCTGAGACCATTAAGCACTTGTTGTCTTTAATTGATTTGTCTAAAACTCTATTAAACCAATCTCCCGAATCAGATCTTGTATGTTGTATAAAAAAGTTTAGAGAAAGGGAAGTTTCTCTTATTTTAGAGTCGGGACATGCTATAAGTTTTAACATAAAAACTTACAATAACAAATCGTTGTCAAAATTCTACTAGTTGTCACATTTAGCGTAACATGAGATGAATCCCAAAGAAATTCCTTGATAGATTCAAATTTGGGTGTCTTTTAAAAGGATTTGATTCCTTCTAAAGGTAATGATTCACTTTATAAAATAAAATAAAGAGTATTAATTATTAATAAAAAAAATTAAAGAAGTAAATTTTAACAATCATATAATTTATTATATACGTAAATGTATTTTATTATAATCTCAACAGTTAATGAAACATCAATAGGCTAATACTCATTATTTTACTTCACTTAAAGTAAACTTGTCACTTTAAATGAGCTTACATCTTTTTTAAAATTTGATCTTTTTTAATATTAAAGTATACATTAATGTTTAAAAGTACAAAAATAACGTGGTAATTATAATAATTTTAAAAGTAAAAGAAAGAAATATCTACAATTTCATCAAATTTCAAGAAATGTTAACATAACTTTTCTCCCTTGTTGCTATAGTTAAATTAAAAACTTTATAAAAAAAATTAAAATTTTATTATTCTTTACACGTACTTTTTACATTAAATCTCTCTACTTTTTTTTATGAAAAAAATACACTTTCCAAAGTTTTAACACTTTTTTAATACTACTTTCTCTTTTTTTTTTTTTTGACTAGTACTCTATCTTGTTTTTCTTCGAAAAAAAAATATATAAATTTTATTGTTGAGTACAGGCACATGAATAATAAAATCCAAAAAATTAAGCTTCAACTTACCCAACACAAATTCCACCCTATAAAAAATGAGGAGAGCACTACACAAAGTAGCAGTTACTACTTTTAACTGTTCCTGTTTCGGAACAGTAACAGTGAAGGTGTCACCGAAACAAGCACGCAAAAGCAACCGGGAGGAGTTACGTCCTCCTCTCTTCAACCTCTGCCACGCACTTCCAAAGGTGGCACACCACTGAGCTTCTTCTCTCTCTCTCTGGTTCCATTACCCTCCCTCTCTCTCTCTCTCTCTCTCTCTCTGGGTCTCTCTCTCTGTCTCTGTGTATGTGCACGCGTGAAGTTGAAGTTGAGGTTGAAGATGAACCCTCACAGCCTTCTTGGCTTCGACTGCCATCAATATAGGCTTGGCCTTCATAATCCTGTCACTCTTCTCCGTCCTCAAGAAGCAGCCTTCCAATGCTTCCATCTACTACGCTCGCCGTCTCTCTCACCGCCACCACATCCCCTTCGACTCTCCCTCCTTCCTCCGCCGTTTCCTCCCCTCCATCTCTTGGATTTCTCGCTCTTTCCGCGTCACCGAAGACGAGATAATCGACGCCCATGGCCTCGACGCTCTTGTCATAATCAGGCTCTTCAAATTTGGGTGAGTATATTGAACTTTGAACTGTTCAAGTTTCTTTCAGTGGTGTTGCAGTTTCTCTTCTCTTCTCTGTTTCTTTTTCAGTGTTAGGCTTCTGATACTTGGGAGTTCGTCTATATATCTTGGAATTCAAATTCTGGGAAAGTACGTCTTCATGAAGAAAATGCTTCAAGTTTTTCTTTTTTTGAGTTTGGTAACTATAGATTATAGATATTATCATGCTCTTTATTTTCTCCAAGAAATCAAAATGATTTAAAGTAAATGAGGACTATGATATTCGTTAAAAATGCAAAAAGAGAAGTGGTATAACGTAAAAGCAGAGAAAGAAAAGGCAAACCTGGTGCTTGTAAGAAGAGTCAAGAGATTTATGACATGGTTATGCAAGGAGACTTTTTTATTTTAATTTTCTTTTTAGTGGGTTCTTGCATGAAGAACCAAATCCGTGCTGCATGTAGCATGCAATTGCCCTGCCAAATTTCCTGGATTTTGCTTAATTTTACTCTTATTCTTAATAACCATTTTTTTTTTTGGGCATTGCAGCATTAAATTTTTTGCAGTTTTGTCTCTTGTTGGGTTGGTGATACTTCTCCCGATTAATTATGGCGGCCAGGAGGTTCCGAATAGGAGCTACTATACAATGGATTCTTTTACAATATCCAATGTTAGTATAGGTTCTGACAGGTGAGTTTTGTTTTGGAGTTACTCACATCATGTGCTGTTAGAATTGTATGCAGTCCTTTAGTTCATCCCTCTCCTGCTATGATTGTCTGTAACCTTTAGAAGTGGTTTTTGGAAAATGGGTATAATAATTGTGACTCTTTCTACCTTCAAGCATAAAATAAGCCCAATTGATGTATATATTTTGATCAAATCATAGCATAGCTGATAGAAAAGAATAACTGGTTTTTCTGTAGAAAAAGAATATCATTAATTAAACAGAAGAAGGATTTGAGAGAAGAATGTTCAATTTTGCTTAGCACCAACTACTGGATTTTGGAAATTCTCGAGATTTCTTCAGAGAAATAATTTAGTATTCAACCACTCTGATGCTTCTTGTGAGTTTTTCTCTTTCTGTTAACTTACTTTCTTTTTCACTTCTAACTTCAACTTTTGAAAATTTACCACGTTAAATGTGGAAAAACTTTACTTATGCTTTTATATTTGATAAATCAGATCAATACATAGTGAGAATCTACAGAGTTTTGACCATAGCTCAAGTGGCACCAAGTCTCTTTGGAGACTACTTAATCCCAGGATGAAGGCCGCTTTGCCTGAACTTTAGCCTACCCTCCCCTTCCCCATACCAAGTCTTAGACTTCCTTTGTAACAAATAAAAAAAAAAATATCTACAGATGTTTAGGATCAGGAAGATTAACATAAAATGTTGGGATATTTTGGCCCATGTCTCTGAGGATGTTAAATATAAAATCCTCACCTGTTATGGATTTATATTTCCAATTTTGGATGATTAACCAAAAGAGTTGTTAGCAACATTCAAAGATAGTTAATAACTAAATACATTGACTCAATCAACCATTCTTTTGGTTAACTTATCCAAAATTGTAAATATACTCACCAGGATATCCTATTTTGTAATCCTCCTATACATTTTACTGATTCTTTGGAAAATATAAATCATGGGCTATAATGGGTGGGAGAAATGTTTTATTTTGTGGGTGTTCAGAGGATGGTAAGCAGGCTGAAGAGGCAGGCTGTTGGGAAGGCTCGGAGGGGAAAGCTCCAATCACCTCTCCCTCAGTCAATTATTTGTGTCTAGCACCTTTGATTTCTTCCATTATGGTCCAGATTAATTGATTTCAAAATCTCAGCATAATTTGTATTTCATATATGAAATAAGGAGAAACAGACTGTCGTTCATGTGTTTGAAATTATAGCTGGAGTGGGCTCGATTATCTCATTGGGTAATTTTTCAATTATCATTTGATTTGTGGTCTTATTATCATATTGGAGAATAGAGCATTTTACTGCAATACAAGACTTGAATATGGAAGGCTTTTCAATCAAAACATTTTTGGAAGGCTTTTCAATCAAAACATTTTTAAGTCTTTAATGTTATATTGATGATTTCCCATGTTTGAAGTTGTTGTAATGCAATTTTTCAAACATACATAGGTACTGATGTTTGATTTATTTAGTTATGCTAATACAACGGTATTGATGTTTGATTTTTCCCGGTACAAGGTGCTTCTCAATCTTTTTCCCTTGTACAGATTGATAAATTTCTTTGAATAACCTAAAATAAAATTTAGAACAGCACTAATATATATGTATGACTCTGTGTGTGTGTGTGCATATGCTACACTGAAATGTCTACATGCCTATATCTTGGCTGTTCTGTTGCACATTTTCTGATCTTGTTGTACTAATTTATGATTTAGCCCAAATGATATTCTGGCTTACACTTTTGATACACAAAGCATTTAAACTGATCTGGTTTCATGATTTTCTTACAGGCTTTGGGTGCATTTTGCATGCTTGTGTTTTATATCTTTCTATGGGATGTACCTACTGTATAAGGTGAAGTTTGCAGTTTGATATCTACCAGCATTATTTACTTTTTACTAACAATATCTTGTGATTTTAGAGTATTGGAATAGCCATGTTGCTTAGTAAATTTATTATTTATTCAAGTTAGCACTATTATTGCCTTCATGCATAATTTCATCTTCAGGAGTATGATGAAATTTTGATTAAAAGGATTCAGCAACTTCAAAATGTAAAGCACAGACCTGATCAGTTTACTATTGTAGTTCGTGAAATTCCATTGTGCATTGAACACAAGGCTCGCGACTGTTGTGTTGATCATTTCTTCTCTAAACACTATCCGAATACTTACTATTCACATCGAATGTTATATGGCACAGAAGATCTTGAAGTGTTGGCGGTAAGATATGCCCTGTTACAATTGAAAATTCTCACTCACGGTGTTTATATGCTGCGTGGTGTTAATTTGTTGTTAGTTTGCTGCATCATGAATATTGGGTAATGATTTTGTTAAGAAATTCTATTTGAGATGCTCTTATATCCCAAATTATTATTTTATAAATCATGATACTTAACATAGCTTTTTGGAAAATCATGATGCTTTTCCTGGTTTATATCAGAGTTGGAGATTTGTGAAAAACAAAAAAATTGAACAATTTTAAATTCTTCTTTACTGCTTCCCTTCCCTTTTTGTTCTTTTTGCACATAGGCAAGATTTAAAAAAAAGAGCAGCTTTATTGACATTGATAGTTCTGTAGCTTCTGCTGTGATAATTCATAATATTAGATAGTTTTTGCGGCAACCTTCCATGAATTTCTTACTTTATATGACTCAAATTCTGAGTCACTCATTAACCTAAAATTGGAATAGCAGAACAAATTTTTCCAACAAAATCTCCATATCTTGAAATTTGCAAATCGGCAAGTGCTTTTTTAAAATTGGTCCAGGGACTGTTATATAATTAGAACATTGAGCTCTAGAGTACAAATGTGCCAAAATGAACTTTGTTAAACCTAATTTTTAAATAGCAGATATTCTTTGTGGATAGACATAATCATCCTTTCAAAACACATTCTTTTTTTAAGCTGAGATTTTATGGCCTCATAGTTTTTCAAGGGCTACCTTCCTTTTGAACATACAATTTAACGAGAGGTAAACTGTATTAATAGTTCACTAAGTAGCTACCCTCTGTTCAGATTTATTGAGTCATGGCACCTAGTTGAAGTAATGGAAAAATGATCTACTTTTATTCAGTCATGGCAGAATATGTGTGTTGTATTCCTTGGAGCATCAAAGAAGACAACTTCAGTTTGAGTTTCTCTAGTTTGAAATTGATCCTCTCACAGATATTATTACATGTAGAACCAGGCAAAATCTCTTGCAAGAAGAGTAGAGGACTTGAGATCGGAGACATCAATGGGCAAGAAACATAAGAATAAGTTGTCACTCTTCGATGCATTACAAGAAGATACTTCAAAATTGGCTTTGCTTGAGGAAAAGCTTCAAGCACTTTGTCACAAGATTCACCAATTACAGTGCAAAGATATGCTCAAGAAAAAGGTAACTGTTTAATGCATAACGGTTGTTTGAACATGTAAAACTATGAGTAGATTTTCATGTAAAATACATCCATCTCATGATGCTTATGAGTTTTCATCTCCTGTTCTCGAAATATTAGAAAACTGCTTTTTCCTATTTAAAAAAAAACATTAGATAAGTCACAAGTTATAGTATTCTTTCAATTTTTTAACTTTAAAAAGAGATAGAAAATGGGCAAGCACGTATAAGTGTCTTAAGTAAAAATTTTATGTTCTCTCTTTTTCCACATGTATCTTGTTTGCACGCTGTTAGTAACCTATAATGGAAATTCGTTATTTATCTCAATTGGTAAGTAGGTTTATCCATATGTATCATAAATTTTATGTATCTCAGTTCAGGAATTACGCTTTTGATTGGAAAATAATAAGTTATTTAGGAAAGCAGAAAATAGGATATGGACACCAAATTAAAGTCTAGGTGACAGATGCATTCTTGGGTCAAAGATAAGTCGGGTGCTTTCCTTTGGGTAATAAAAACCAGGTGTTTTCTTTGGTTATCAGTAACATAATAAGAGGGTCAAAAAATCATTAGTAGTGAAGGTGGGACTCTGCCCCCTCCCAAAAGGACAAAAAGTGTCTTCTAATATAATTTTTCCCCCCCAATTTATCAACAATAATCACAAAAATATGCGGCAGGGAATATAATGAGAAAGATAATGTTCAATCCATGCTAAAATGAAGGAATTAAGCAATGGTTCAAGCTGATTTAGTTTGTAAATGTTCATGGTGGTGTGAAGGCTTCATATCTTTCTGCTAAGCACCTGTTGTTCAGTTTTAGCATTTGGACTGTTTCATTAAAAAAGATCCTTTGTGCATATCTAGGAATATTATGATCCTAATTTCTAAGACAAATGCAAGGTTCCTTTCAGGTAAAATCATTATCTAATGCTTGTTTTGTTGAATTCCTTATTCATATCATTATGATAACATGGATATTTTGTGTTTGTGTTTTTATTTATCTGAAAATGATAATAAATGATTGTTGAAGGTTTTATTCATTGTCTGATTACAAAAGCTGAAAATAAAGTATCTTGATTTGTCTGTGTTAGGAGTTGGCCGTTGCTTTTGTTACATTTAAGTCCCGTTCAGGTGCTGCAGTAGCGGCTCAGTTGCAGCAGCATTCACATCCACTTCTCTGGATCACTGAAATGGCCCCAGAACCCAGGGACGTTTCATGGAGGAATATGACAGTACCCTACAGAGTAGTGCCACTTCATAGACTTGGTGTTCTTCTAGCAGCATCTCTGCTTAGAGTTTTCTTTGCCATACCTGTTACTGCTGTTCAAGGAATAGCCAAATACGAGAAGCTGAAGAAATGGTTTCCTCCAGCCATGGCTGTGCAGTTGATGTGAGATTCTTGCTCTTGTGCTGGCCCTTTTGATAATTAAGATATCAAAAAATTTGTGTTAGAATTTTATACTCTTTTGGTTAAATTTTAACCTATTGCATCCATTTTATTATTTTCTAGTTCAATAAAATTGTGGAAATTTTAATGCAGGTATGACAGAAAAAAAAAATCCTTATGCTTGTGTAATGAATTGACAAGACATAGATAGAGAAGATTTCTTTATATGTAACAAGTATTTCTTCTCACTGATTACTAGGTTCTAGGAATCTTTGATTGGGTGTTCCTTTCGAATAATTGACCAATATATGAATCAGATAACTACTAGGATAAATAACCAGAACATTTCCCTCTCAGTCTCTCTCTTTCTAGTGCATCAATACAAATGTTCAATGAACATGTTTTCCTCTTTCTATATAAAAAAAATATCTTCCTTCCCCTTCAATTTCTGTTCAGGATTTCTTTCTCCATCTACAGGCTCTCTCTTAATTTGTCAGGCCAAGTAAACAGAAATATCAATAAAAAAGATATGTAAAATTGAATAAAGAAATTAAAAAAATAATTTTGTGTGCAAGCATTGCATCTATTTACCTTTCACATCTTATATTCTCAGTGATGTATTAATCAGTGTCTAGTGTAGAAAGATAGAGTATTTGTTTCCTTATCCTTTTCTGACATACAACATATTGATCATTTTTTAGACCAGGATTAAGCTCTGTAGTGACAGGATATCTTCCGAGTGTTGTACTCAAAGGATTTATATATGTTGTGCCATTTGCAATGTTTGCAATGGCTAAAGTAGCTGGATGTATTGCAAGAAGTAAGGAGGAGATCAAAGCCTGCAACATGGTTTTCTACTTCCTGGTTGGAAATGTGTTCTTCTGGAGTGTGTTATCAGGATCCCTTCTTGATGTAATTGGACTATTTATTAGTCATCCTAAAAATATTCCCAGTCATCTTGCCAGAGCCGTCTCCGCCGAATTATGTTGTTTCCGTTTATGTTATTCCTGGTATATTCTGTCTAATTAATGTCTTAAATTTATTCCTTCCCGGCATAATATTTTTTTTGAAAGTGTTGAAGCTTTAAAACCATTTCCATATAATACTGAGGCACACTTTTGGGAGTTACCTTTTGCCTTCTTTAAGAAATTTTCCTATTCTGCTTATATTTGGATAGTCTGCTAATGAGGTTGACTCTTTCTCTACTTTGTTCCAGGCAGATTTCTTTGTGACATACATCTTGACAGATGGTCTGTCAGGGTTTTCTTTGGAGGTTCTCCAGCCCGGCTTACTAATTTGGGATGTTGTAAAGTTTTGTTCTTGCGGCTATCGACGAGAGAAAAGTCCTTATCTTTATTCATTGCCCTACTTTAGGATTATCCCTTTGGTCTCTCTCTCAGTACTAATTGGTATAGTGTATGCAGTAGTGGCACCACTGCTGCTTCCATTTCTTATCGTTTACTTCTGTCTAGGCTATGTTGTGTATATCAACCAGGTGAGTTTCTCAGTATCTTTAAACACGTTCATTTTTTATGTTCATTTATAAAACAAATTTGCATGTGCAGGAACACACACACACACAAAAAAAAAGGGGGGAAAAATGCTCTATTGCATATTCTTTATTATGTGATTCCATTTTAGTCTAAAATTGCTCATCTTGAAAACAAAGCATATACAGGAGACAGAGGGACCAAAAACATAATCTTATTCCTATCATCAATTTTACTTTTTTTTATTTGAACTTGTTAACCCTGGTAAAATCACCTATGACTCTTCATAAGGATTATTACCCTCTTCACCTTCCATATGGCCTCCTAGTTGCACCTTTTTGTTTTCTTTAGCATTTGGATATTTTGTTCTCTCCGGGGTATGTTTGGATGGAAGAGTTTGGAGGGGAGGAGTAATTTTTCATTTCTAAATTGAGAGAATTATAAAGTGTCTATAAAAATAAATAAGGGATAATTGGAAAGTTACATGACATCTCTCATTTTATTCCTCTCAATTTAAAAAATTCTCAGATTAGGAGAATGTTTACTTAAAATGAAAAATTTTCCCTCTCCTCCAAGCTCCTCCATCAAAACATACCCTACAATTCTGGTAATCATCATGAGAGTTGGATGATATTATGTAAGTGGGCAATAAATTCTATATTTGCAATGGTTGATACTTGATACCTGGAGGAGTATCTTTTTTCAGTTCTGAAGAAATCTCCTCACTATTTTTAGCTAAATTTTGCAGTCATCCCTTTGACACTGAGTCACTGACTGAGGAATAGAAAGGCACAGTCTTCATTTTAATGAAAATGGAAGTTATCTTGCAAATGCTTGTTATATTTGTCATATTGATAGTTGGAATCCATTACTAGTATGATTAAATTGTCAACTTTTTCTTTGTGTGTTAAATTTTGTGGTGAGGCTTCTCTGTTTTAAAACAAGTATACTATATATAGTGTTAGCTAGGCATTACCCATTTTTACCTTCTATGAATGTGACTCTTAAGGGGTATAAAACTTTACTTTGCAGATTCAAGATGTGTATGAAACTACTTACGAAACATGTGGACAGTATTGGCCATACATTCATCACTTCATTCTCCTTGCAATCATTCTCTTGCAGATTACCATGATTGGTCTATTTGGACTGAAGTTAAAACCAGCTGCTTCTATATCAACTATTCTACTACTCTTGTTCACATTGATGTTCAATGAGTACTGCAAGATGCGTTTTCTTCCTTCCTTTCACCATTATTCTCTCAAGGTACACTTGACTCCTCGTAATTATTAATGAGGATAGGACAACAATATAACAGCTTATTCGGAATAAGAGCTTTTAAAAAAAATCATTGCTTTTCTGATGTCCACATCTTTAATCAATTATGTAGTAAGTTGCTATATCTTGCTGAAGCTGTATTTACTTTTACCGTTAGGATGCTGCTGAAAATGATGAAGTTGATGAGAAGAGTGGTGAATTGGAGTTCCACTGTGAGAATGCAATCAATGCCTATTATCCACCAGGTTTACGACCAGTGATTTTCATGGCATCAGAGTCCAGCTCCACACCATTAGTTTCTTCATGACCTTCCATTTTATACATTTTTGAATTTGACATTAATATGTTTCTTTGTGCAACTAATCTGAACATTGATAGCATTTATGTTTCACTGATTCTGGAAAAAACGACAATTAAAGTATAGAAGGAAATGCTAAAGGAGATTGTCCATTCAGGGAATCCCAGACAAGTGTGTCAGAACCTAAACATTTTTTCTTTTTCTTTTTAACTATTTGCTTAGCTAGAAATGGCCTTGAATATTTCAAGTCCAATGTCACAACGCTAAACTAGAAACTAAATACATATATAGTGCCTCCGCAGGCCATTGAATAATTGACTGTCTATAAAATCAATGGCTTGTATAGTCCTATTGTGTTTTCCTCTAAGTCTAATGTGCTTACTCAAAATTCAATGCAATAATGGATTGTACTTTTCTTTTCTATTAGTCTATGAAAAATAACATTGTAAAAACTGGATATGACTTCCATTTATTAAGAGACAGCCTTTGGCCCTCCAATGTTTCTAAACTGTGCCAGAATATCTTTTATTTTCTTGATTCCCAAGCATCCCAATCTTTTAGTTTTCGGCTTGCAGTAAGGTTTGATTTGAAGAGTCAAATCTCCTCCACAGTAATGAGATATATCTACTGCATGACCTAAGCAAATATCAGATAGAATAAAAAATATTGCAGATATTTGCAGTAAAAATGTCAGTAGTAGCACCCTCACCCTTGAATAGAGCTTGATGCTGAAGAGTGTCATTATCATACTATGCCAATCCTGTCTCTCAGGCACAGGGAAGGAATCTCAGCAGAACCCTTATGACACCAAAATAACAGAAAAAAAAAAAACAACATCATACCACATTTAGAGCACATAGAGTATGATTTTTCATGTGAGCGTGAGAAGATTGAAAGCATCCGGCATTCATATTCCTGGGGTCCTGGCTCCTCAGTCAACTGAAAGTCCTTTTCCCAGTACACAGATAAACGTTGCAAGCCAAGACAGCTACAGGCAGCTTTAGGCTACAGCCACTGCTCATTTTCAACAGATATTCCTGACATACCTATCAATGTTACTAGATGTGCATTAGTGCTTCGTTATTCAAATCATACAGTGATTGTGAGGGGCAAACATTCAAAGTGCCATTACCATACAGCATTACTTTCAAGTTTCAACATTATTCCTTTTGTCCTTAAATACATCATCTACACTGCCTTTTACACGAAGAGTGACAACTTATTTCCAAATCATCATCGTTCTCGCTGTAGTAGCTATCATGAAATGCTCCATCATCCCTTGATTGTGCAGCCATGTAACTGTCTTGACTGAATTTTTCAAAATGAGCATTGTTTTCTTCTAGAGTTTTGGCATTTGGGAATAAGATATCCTCCATTACACTTCCTTGCCTGTATACATGAATTCCATACCATTTCACAATTGCCAGTCTAGTTGGCCCATGCAAAGCTTGTACCATCGAAGACTCCTCTTGACAATCCTCCAGTGAAACTTCCACATGATTCCAAACATGCTCCAAAAAGTTCCTCTGAAATTGCTATCACTGACAAGGACTCTAAGATCGAACACCCACAAATGCTTTGTCACAATCGACCAACTGTAACAATATTGGTATACTATCCTTTTGCAGCCATTGATGAGTATACAGGACCTAAACTGAAAATTATGAGGTGGCTTTTCCAACATTCCAAAAGCGGCACACACACAAATCTCTGGGAGTCTATGGTTAGCCCGGAAAGTTATTGATCTTTCCCTGCTACAATGATCATAGCATTCTGGAATCCTTGACCCTGGAAGCATTACTGTTTTGTCCCAAGTCTCAAGAAAGGCTTGATCACATATAAAAGAATCATACATTTTTTTAGCAGTAAATAATTCACTTTTATAAGCATACAGTAATTGTTGCAAGCAAATCACACAGGAAACGTCGTAGAGGAAACCTGGCTCAATAATACACTTGATGATTGGGAGGTCAGTGATGTGCAGTTCAATGCATCTATGTCTACTATTTTTTGGGGAATCACTGAAATGTCTTGAACCTGCCGGCACTCTGTTAGCAAAAGAGTCTTCAAGTGGATACATTCTTTGATGCATGCTGCAAGAACTGTAAAATTATTGTAAGATAGGTCCAAATGTACCGCGTTGGCAAAACCACTGAGACATATAACAAGATGTTCATCTGTTAAATTGCAAGAGCTCAGATACAGATGAATCGTGTTTGGAGAGACAGTTAAGTTCAGTTGTCCATGATCTTCACACACATTAAAAATGCCAAACCCTCTACACGAGTCGGCTTGAATTTCCTGTAGTCTTAGTAATGCAAAAATGCTACTGGGTATCCTATCAAGCCTAATACATTCCATCAGAATTAAAGATTCAAGGCCAACCAGATTTCCTATAGAAAATGGTAATTCTTCTATGGAACTTTGCCACAAGTTGAGATGCCGTAAACTCTCTATCTTGCACAATATTTCTGGAAACCCCACAAGTCTTGGGCACTCGGAGAAAGAGAGAATTCGAAGAGGCGTCAACTTGATCACACTTGGAATAGTTTTTAGATTGGTGCATCCTGCAGCACTCAGCTCTTCAAGGTTACCAAGATTCCCAACTGAATCATGAACTTTAATCAGATTCACACAATTATCAAGATACAATGTGATTAAGTTCGGGACTCCAAAGATGTCAGGTACTTCGGATATAAATTCACAATAAGTGAAATCCATTCTAGTCAAAGATTTCATATTCTGTAAACAAAAATTACAATAATTAGATATTATCCTTGAGAGTATTATTTGCAATTCGTACAATAAGGTCAAAGAAACAAATTGACATAGCAATTATACATGCCTTGAACTCGTCCACAATGAGGCAATTAGAAGGCAAGATGAGAATTTCAGCTGGTAAACACCCTCGAGGATATCCTCTCCAAACCAGAACTCTCAAGCTATTTGGGAGATGTTTGGGGACTTCAGAAGAGTCATTCTTAATAATTAGCATTCTCAGGTCTTTCATCTTCTTGAAGGCCTCTTCACTCCACTTCTTTCTTTGTGGTAAGTAGCCCAACATCATGCCTTCAATTTTATCAGTTTCCTTTCAAAGCAAGAATAAGTGAATTACAACAGTGCATTCAGGGATTTGAAAGTGAAGCACATACATAAAAGTTTCAAATTGTAAAACAAAAAAAGTACTAATAAATGCTAATAGAATAAATGTTGTCATTTGTCAACAAACAATATTTGGCAATGGGAGGTAACTGAACTGAGAGGTTTTATTCACAAATCTTCATTTAAAAAATAGAAAAACAAATAAAAACAAATCAATAGATATATCTCTTACCTCATTTTCTTTTAAAACTTGAAGAACATCCTCGTTAAAAAAAATAGCCTACTTCGTTTGCCTGGGTGCAGGGGTGATTCCTGCCATACTATTTTTCTACCCATGTCTTTTATAAGGTCATGCATCCTCAACCTTCCACTCTCGGAGATAGATATGAGAGATCTATCGGGAAGTACTCTAATACCGTATTTTGGGTAGAAACCACAAGCAGACAGTATTTCTTCAACATATGGCAACAACTCTCCAGTGAAGAAACATGCAATGTCAAGGAAAATTCTCTTCTCGCATTCACTCAAACTATCATAGCTCAGTTTGAGTATACTCAGAATCTCTTCATTAGGAACTTCTTCAAATCTGTCTAATGCAAAGTCCCGTTCATCTATTGATTTTCCTAATAAATCAGAACCTATAACGTTCAAAACCAATGGAAGGCCTTGGACATAGTGGATTGCACGATTACAAACTGCCATATAACCGGCTTCAGGTTCACTTCTTTTGAATGCATTCCAACTTAAAAGTTCATGAGCTTCAAAATAGCTTAACTTTGGTACATCATATATATCTTGAATTCCATGAGCAGCTCGAATATCTTTACGCCTAGTAGTTATGATAATCCTACTGCCTGGACCAAACCAATTGTATCCTGCTGCTAATTTCTTTAATTGCTCCAATTTGTCCACATCATCGAGTATCAAAAGAATGTTCTTACATTGCAACTTTCTCATTAGGATGGAATTCCTTTATGCACATCTCCCAACTTGATATTCTTCTCACCAAGTAAATCAGAAAGAATTGTCTCTTGGAGATGTGCTAACCCGGTTCGGTTGAATTTTCTCTGATGTCAGCGAGAAAGCACAAACCTTCAAACTGGTGGGCAATTGAATTATATACAGCTCGTGCCAAAGTTGTTTTACCTACTCCCCCAATTCCACATATTCCTATCATGTTGACATAAGGAGCACAGATACGCAAATAGAAGATTACTTCAAATACACGAGACTCTAGTCCAACCGGATAATCAGCGACATGCAAATGAGTATGATTTAATTTGTGGGACACCATTTCAATGATTCGTTTGATAAACTCATATTCATATTCATACCAGTCAAATTACAAAAGCTTGTGAAAATTCAAACTAAACCCATCATGTCTTTTGTTTATTACATATAAAGTTAAATTCTGTAGAGACAGATGTTAAAAAGCAAAAAATTAGTTCATCTAATACATAGAGCAATTAAATTGCACATGAAGTCGTGATATGTGTAAAAAATAATATCAACATTAAAAAAAAAAAAGAAACTACTATCACAGGGGGTGTATTTCAATTAATATTGTTCGTCTTCATTGATGTTAATTTCAAGGGGATTATATATACCTTGTGCCTATTTTTCAACAAACAACTCATTAAGGGTGAAAAAACCAATGTTTTGTCCCTAATTTCAATAATTTGAAAGTTATCAGTTAGGAATTTGAAGAAAAAGAAAAGTAAAAAACAAAGAATATATAGAAAAGGCAAGAGTGGTAAAGTTGTACCCTTCTCTAAAATGCCAGCCTGATAAATTGGCTGCTTCATGCAGAGCCAACCTCTAGTCTTGCACCTTCTTATTATCCTTCAGTTTCTCTTCATGCTTAGCCAGATCTTCTGCATAACTTCCTCTATGATGTCGTACCTCTGATGGATCCACGTTGTAAAACACTGGACAAACCATGCATTCCCTGGCTTTCCAACAATCCAGAATTTTGACAAGTTCTTCAAGGCACCATTTTGAGGATGCGTAGCTTTTAGAGAATACAATGATGGCGATCCTAGACTCTTCAATGGCTTTGAAAATGGCAGCTGAAATTTCTTCCCTTCTTTTAAGCACCTCATCATCCAAGAAAATGCGCATTCCCTTTTGCTTCAAAGCATTGTAGAGATTGCCAGTGAAACCATAGCGGGTATCTTCGCCTCTAAAACTGAGGAAGACATCGTATGTCCATTCAATGGTGGAAGAGGAAGGAAGCACTCGTGGCTACATAGTCCTTGCGCAATAGGTTTGCTACACTTTGAAGTCTGTGATCTATTAGCTAAGTCAACTGTCAACGTGGGTAGACAACTTTAAACTTTGGAAGCGGGTTGCTCACGCTTAAAAAGGAGGCTAATGTCAGTGAACAACACTTCGAAGAAATTTGAAGGAGTTTTGTTCTTTCGTTGGACTCGAACATGGCCAAAAGAATGTGTAAAAAGTAGGGCTAATGTCATTGAATAATAAGAAATTTGAAGTAAGGAGTGTATAATAGGTGGCTTGACTTTAAGCCACCATTCCAGTGGACAAAGTCCAAATGTCTACAAGCTTAGTTTTTCCGTCGTGCATGTCTAAAACATTGCATTTATTTGGCAGTCCCTATATTTGACCGTGAAGCCTTGCATCACTAATTTTACTTGTCAATTTATTACCATGTGATGGGTGAGTTACGTTGGCTACAATATTTTGGTTGTATGGCATTAATGCAAGAATGGTAGAAAGCTCTATAAGAGCCATTCCTTTGAAGACACCTGGAGCATCATCTCTCACAGAGAAGAATCCATTGTTGTATTGGTATCAAAATACAATATGTTCTTTCTGTGGTCCCCATTCATCAAGGAGAAGTAGTAGGTGTGATATTGTATTTGAATTATCAAGTACCATAATTTTTAATCTGTACTCTTAAATTTAGTTTCAACCTAAAGCCACTGCATGTGACTTCTCTTTTAGTGCAAAGAATTCAGTAGTGCCATAGGAGTTTAAGCCATTTGCCCATATTCACTCAAGTTCATCGTCTTCCTTTTCAGCCTTTGATTCTTGTTATGTCATTTTGGTGATTTTTGGCTTGGGACTGTAGCTGCAAGGGTGTTGAAGTTAGCTGCAAGAAAGGGGGTGTTTGTCAGAGCTTTTCACACCAAGATGGGCTCACCTCAAGGTAACCTCCCTTCCTCTCTACTTAGGTGTTGGAAATTTCTGGTTTAAAGGCCAACTTAGTGAAGCTACTTTAGTTCCTATTTCAAATCAGTTTTGGTCAAGGTTTTGGTGGTCATTATCTAGCTGTTTTTGAATGATGTGAAGTATGGAAAAGAGGAGCTGTATTAAGGTTCAAGAAGCCTTAAATTGAGATGTAAGTTGAGACAATTTTCTTCTGAGATTTGAGGTAATTTTGTTTCTATTTCAATTTTCAAGTTTGGACACAAGCCTAATCAAAGCTCAAGTTTCTGTATTCTCTTCTTGGTTTATGCCTGTAAGTCAATATTTTGGGGCTAGGAAGTGTGGTCCTGATAGTTGTAATTTAAAAACTAGCTTCCTGTGGAAGCAAACTGGGAAGAATCAAGTTAAATTAAGTATAAAGTGAAAGTTGTATTTGCCATGGGACTTCAAATTGTATTCTCTAACTAGTTGGATGATATATGTCATAGGCTTGTCCCCTAACTTTTAATATTCATATATTGATAATCATCAATAAATATAATGTTTAAAATTAATGGTATTGAATTTTATTCAATCCGGAATTTTATAATAACTCCTAAGTGAAAATTATTCATGAAAAAATTGTCATTTGATATGATAATTAGTTGTGCAAATGATATCATTTTACTCTTGTTGTATAAAAATAGTTATTCAAAAGTTTTTACATAATTTTTTTTTTATGAAATTGAAGACAAATGATGCTCAATGTATAAAAGTGAAAGTATGCTTCTCCGACCAAACAAATCTGACACAATTTCTTTACTTGCCCACCCATCGCATGGGTCTACATCTAGTTATTAATGAGGACTAGGACAACAATTAATCAACTTATTTGGACTAAGAGGTTTTAAAAAAATCATTGATTGTCTAGTATCCACATCTTTTGTCAATTATGTAGTAATTTGCTATATCTTACTGAAACTGTATATACTTTTATGGTTAGGATGCTGCTGAAAATGATGAAGTTGATGAGAAGAGTGGTGTATTGGAGTTTCACTGTGAGAATGCAATCAATGCCTATTGTCCACCAGGTTTACGACCAGTGAATTTCATGGCATCAGAGTCCAGCTCCACACCATTAGTTTCTTCTTGATCTTCCATTTTACATTTTTTACTTTGACGTATAATATTTTTCTTGCTGCAACTATTGTGAACATTCATAGCATTTATGTTACTGATTCTAGAAAAAAAAATTTTTTTTTTTGCTGTGATGGAAAATTTGACAATTACGGTGTATAATGAAATATTACCTGACAAATGTGTCAAAATCCCAACATTTTTTCTTTTTTCATTTTTACTATTTGCTTAGGTAGAACAGCAATGTTATTCCTATACTTAAATTTATACACTTTCTTTTTACATTTACTTTTTTATTAAATTTATCAAATGTATTTATTTCAATAACAAATTTACATCTTTTTATATTTATTTATAAATTAATGATTTGAAGAAATCTTTCCTCCGTAAGAGTTATATTCTTAAATTAATAATTATTTTATTTATTATTAATATAGTCAAATTGTATTAAGTTTTTCTGTAATATAGATCATTGGGGGTTTTTTAAAAATTTGAAAAGAAATGAAAATAATGCCGATATGAGCAAAATTATAAATACTTTTGTTAAGAAAAAGAAATTGATAACTAAAAATAAAAAATTAATTTAGTTTAAAAAAATGAAATCAGTAACTTCTATTTTGTATGATAATATTAAAAGTTGGATTTAAAAACAACATAAACTGCAAAATATTAATTTGATTAAACATAAAGCTTATGAAAATAAAATCTAAATATTTTATCTGATTAAAAGTATGATTAATTTTGATTTACTAGCAATATAAAATTTTTTTACATGTTCATCTAATTACATGTTGTTTAGTATTTAACTTTTTAAATAATTATTATCTCAGTAATAATTAAATGATAATATAAAATTTTTTACATTAATAATAAATTAAATTTAAAGTCTTAAAAGTATTATTTATGATTGTTCGTATGTCACTCTCAAGTTTATATGAATTTGGCTTTGATTCAGGAAGAATTGAAAGATCAAAATTTAAAGTATTATTTAATAAGCTTAAGAGTTTTAATTTAAGTGACCCTAAATTTTTGTTCAATTTCGCTAAACAGGTTATAAACCTCTTTTTTAATCCAAAAATTAAAAATTATTGGTTAATAAATTATTGAATAATTCATAAGATATCTTTAATATAAAATTTCGTGTTGTCATCGTTAAATTAATGTTTAAAAATGGTGATCAAGAACACTTGAGTCGTGTTACACGGTCGGGCACTAGCACAAGGGACAACGACGTTGGATGGGTCTCACATGCGGGTCGGACACTAGAAGCAGAATCGGTACGGGGTATGGGATAGCCTCCGTATCCAAATACATGACATATATTATCATATGACTATTCGGTGGATTGAAATTTTTTTTCATAAACTCATAGGTTGAATTTATAACTTCAGATAATAAAATTAAAATTAAATTTAAAATCTTTAAAATACTCTCGAAAATATTGCTTGCACTATAACCAAAAAGAATATTACTTGTATTCTTAAAATGTCATATTGATTCAATAAAAATATAATATATAGTATCATATAATTATTTTTTTAAAAAATTATATTTATAATTTTAGATGATAGAATTAACGTTAATTTTTTCTTTATTAATGACATGGAACGAATTGAGTGGGTAATATTTTAAAAAAAGAATAAAATAAAATAAAATTACTTTTATTCTTATTTAGAAAGATTAATAAGAGAATAAAATTAAATTTTTATTTTTTTATTTAAAAGTTTAATTATAAAAGAATAAAATAAAAAATAATTATAATTTTTAATTATATTAATAGTCTTTTTTATTTATTAAAAAAATAAAAATAATTAATATAAAAAATAAAAATATAAAATATTTATTTTTAATTTATAAAATTTTTTAACTCCTTTCGTTCTGCTGCAATTTTGGGATAAACAAAAACTATATGTTTCCTCGATGTTTGGGAGAGAGAAAACTGAAAAGAGGAAGAAAAGATTCCTTTCCCTTGTCTACTTCCCCTTTCCCCTTGTTGCCTTTCTCTTTCTTTCCCTCGTTACCCGTCGTCCAAATATTATGAATTTCTCTTCTTCGCAGAGCTCATAGCTGACGTAGCTAATTGATTACAGGGTAGCAAACCTAGCTACTGTGTTATGGAGCGACGAGTGCTTCCTTATTCTTCCACCGGTGAATGGACTTACGATGTCTTCCTCAGTTTCAGAGGCCAAGATACCCGCTATGGTTTCACTGGCAATCTCTACAACGCTTTGCAGCAGAGGGGAATCAACACTTTCATGGATGATGGGGCGCTTAGGAGAGGAGAGGAAATCTCACCCGCCATTTTCAAAGCCATTGAAGAGTCTGGGATCGCCATCATTGTATTCTCTAAAAGCTACGCATCCTCAACATGGTGCCTCGAAGAACTTGTCAAAATCCTGGATTGTTTGAAAGCCCAGGAACGCATGGTTTGTCCTGTGTTTTACAACGTAAAACCATCACACGTACGAAAGCAGAAAGGAAGTTACGGAGAAGCACTGGCTAAGCACGAAGAGCAACTGAAGGATAGCGACAAGGAAAGGGTGCAAAGATGGAGGTTGGCTCTGCGAGAAGCAACCAAGTTGGCCGGGTTTCATTTTAGAGATGGGTACGACTTTACCACTCTTCCCTTTTTTTTTTTTTCCTCCAAATTCCTGACTTGTGACTTTCAAATTAACATCAATGAAGATGGACAATGAAATACACCCTTTCTGACAGTAGTTGCATATTATCTTTATGATGTATGAGATGAACTAATTTTTTGTTTTGCTACTAGTTATATACACCCCTTCTGACAGTAGTTGCATATTATTTTTATGATGTATGAGATGAACTAATATTTTGTTTTTCTACTAGTTATATCTTTACTTTAGCATTTTCCTTTATCTGTAATAAATGATACTAGACACAACTCTTGTGGGTGTGACTCAGTGGTAAGTAAGCTGAAGCTTCAATAGGACGAGCTGCAGGAATCCTACTGGAGAACACTTTGTGGGGAGGGCACCCTTAGTACCCAAAACCTCATAAGAACCAAAAAACTAAATGAAACTAGACATGATGGATTTAGCTTGAATTTTCACAAGCTTTTGTAATTTGACAGGTATGAATATGAATATGAGTTTATCAAACAGATCATAGACATGGTGTCCAGCAAATTAAATCGTCCTTTTTTACATGTTGCTGATTATCCGGTTGGACTAGAGTCCCGAGTATATGAAGTAATCTTCCATTTGAAGATCTCTGCTCATTATGTCAGCATGGTAGGCATATGTGGAATTGGTGGAATAGGTAAAACAACTGTGGCACGAGCTGTATATAATTTCATTAGCCACCATTTTGAAGGTTCATGCTTTGTCTCTGACGTCAGAGAAAATTCAACCAAACATGGGTTGGTACATCTTCAAGAGGCAATTCTTTCTGATATTCTTGGTGAGAAGAATATCAAGTTGGGTGATGTACATAAAGGAATTCCAATCCTAATGAGAAGGTTGCAAAGTAAAAGGGTTCTTTTGATACTTGATGATGTGGAAACTTTGGAGCAATTAAAAAAATTAGCAGGAGGATGCAAATGGTTTGGTTCAGGCAGTAGGATTATCATAACTACTAGGCGTAAAGATATTCTAGCTGCTCATGGAGTTGGAAATATATATGATGTACCCAAATTAAGTGAATATGAAGCTCTTGAACTTTTGAGTTGGAATGCGTTCAAAAGAAGTAGTAAACCTGATGCATGTTATCTGGCAGTCTGGAATCGTGCAGTCCATCATGCTCATGGCCTTCCATTGGTTCTGAACGTTATAGGTTCTGATTTATTAGGAAAATCAACAGATGAATGGGAGTTTGCATTAGACAGATATGAAAAAGTTCCTAATGAAGAAATTCAGAGTATACTTAAAGTTAGTTATGATAGTTTGAATGAATGTGAGAAGAGAATTTTCCTTGACATTGCATGTTTCTTCACTGGAGAGTCATTGTCATATGTTGAAGAGATACTGTCTGCTTGTGGTTTCTACCCAAAATATGGTATTAGAGTACTTATTGATAGATCTCTCATATCTGTCACTTCCAGTAGGAGGTTGGTGATGCATGACCTTATAAAAGACATGGGTAGAGAAATAGTACGACAGGAATCACCTCTGCATCCCGGCAAACGAAGTAGGCTTTATTTTTATGAGGATGTTCTTCAAGTTTTAGAAGCAAATGTGGTAAGAGCTACATTTATGGTTTTTTTTATATATACTTTTCTATTTTTAAACTAAAGATTTGTGAAAGAAACCTTTATGTTACCAACCATTGCCAAATATTGTTTGTTGAAGACATTTATTCTGTTAGCATATATTAGTACACCTTCTGTTTTATTATTTGAAAATTTTTTATGTATATGTGCTTCAATTTCAAATCCCGAATGTACTGTCGTTGTTCACTTATTCTTGTTTTGAAAGGGAAGTGATAAAATTGAAGGCATAATGTTGGACTACTTACCACAAAGAAAAGTAGTGCAGTGGAATGGCAAAGCCTTCAAGAAGATGAAAAGCCTGAGAATACTAATTATTAAGAATGCCTCTTTTTCTAGAGTCCCCAAACATCTTCCAAACGGCTTAAGAGTTCTGGATTGGAGGGGATATCCTTCAGGGTGTTTACCACCTGATTTTCATCCGACAAATCTTACCATACTCAACATGGGTTCTAGTTGCCTCATTTTGGACAAGTTCAAGTTCAAGGCATGTATAATATCTATGTCAATTTGTTTCTTTGACCTTATTATATAAATTGCAAATAATATTCTGAAGGATAATATCTAACTCTTGTACCTTTTTTCACAGAATATGGAGTGTTTGACAAGAATGGATTTCACTGATTGTAAATTTCTATCAGAAATACCTGACGTGTCTGGAGTCCCAAACTTAAGGACATTGCATCTTGATAATTGTACGAGTCTGATTAAAGTTCATGATTCTGTTGGATTTCTTGGTAACCTTGAAGAGCTGAGTGCTGAAGGATGCACCAATCTACAAACTATTCCACGTGCATTCAAGTTGACATCTCTTAGATTTCTCTCTTTCTCTGAGTGCCTGAGACTTGTGAGGTTCCCAGAAATATTGGGCAAGATAGAAAATTTACAGCATGTCAACTTGTGGCAAACTGCCATAGAAGAATTACCATTTTCGATTGGAAATATGGTTGGGCTTGAATCTTTAACTCTGATGGAATGTACTAGGCTTGATAAGTTACCAAGTAGCATTTTTACATTACCAAGACTTAAGGAAATTCAAGCTGACTCATGTGGAGGGTTTGGCATTTCTAATGAGTGTGTAGGTCATGGACGACTGAAATTAACTGTGTCTCCAAACAAGATTCATCTATATCTGAGCTCTTGCAATTTATCAGATGAACATCTTGCTATATGTCTCAGTGGTTTCGCAAACATGGTACATTTGGACCTATCTTACAGCGATTTTACCGTCCTTCCAGCCTGCATTAAAGAATGTAACCACTTGAAGACTCTTTTGTTAACAAACTGCAAGTGGCTTCGAGACATTTCAGGGATTCCTGCAAAATTAGAAGAGATAGATGCATTGAACTGCACATCATTGACCTCCCTATCATCAAGTGTACTGTTGAGCCAGGTTTCTTCCTGTGTGATTTTCTTGCATCAATTAGTGTATGCTTGCATAGTGAATTATTTGCTACTATAAAGTTTGTGATTTATATTTTTAAAATATGTGACCAGGCCTTTCATGAGACTGGGGACAAAACAGTAATGCTTCCAGGATCAAGGATTCCAAAATGGTTTGATCATTGTAGCAGGGAAAGTTCAATAACTTTCTGGGCTCGCCAGAGATTCCCACGGATGTGTGTGTGTGTTGCTTTTGGAATGTTGGAAAAGCCACCACATCCTTTTCAGGTTAGGCTCTCTATACTCATCAACGGCCAGAAAAGGATGCTATCCCAATTTTGTTGCAGTTGGTTCTTTGTGACAGAACATGTGTGGCTGTTTGATCTTAGAGTCCTTTTCCGTGATAGCAATCTCAGAAATCTATTTATGGAGAATGTTTGGAATCATGTGGAAGTTTCATGTGAGGATTCGTTGGTACAGGATATGCATGGGCCACCACCAAGAATGGCGATTGTGAAATGTTACGGAATTCATGTATACAGGCAAGAAAGTAGAATTGAGGATATCTTATTCACAAATGCCAAAACTCTACAAGAAAAGAATGTTAGTTTTGAAAGATTCAGTAAAGACAATTACATGACAGCAGAATCAAGGAAGAGGCGGCGTAGTATTTAAGGACAAAAGGCAGAATGTTCTAGAGTAATGCTGTATGGTAATGGCACTTTGAATTTTTATTTTCCCCTCACAATCACTGTATGATTTGAATAACGAAACACAAATGCACAACTAGTGTCAATGATAGGTATGTTACAGTATCTGATGAATATGAGCAGTGGCAGTAGCCTACAGCAGCCTATAGTTGTCTTGGCCTGCAAAGTTGATCTCTGTACTGGGAAAAGGACTTTTAGTTAGAAACGCTGGATGCTTTCAATCTTCTCATGAAAAAAGCATACTTTCTGTGCTCTAAATGTGGTCAGCCGCATTTCTTCTTCTGTTATTGTTGTGGCATAAGGGTTCTGCTAAGTTCCTTCCCTCTGCCTAGAGAGACAGGATTTGCATTGTTTGAGACTCTTCAGCGTCATGTTCTATTCAAGGATGAGGGTGCTGACTTTTTTACTGCAACTGTGAAAATATTTTATTCTATGATTTCTATCTGACATTTGCTTAGGTCAGGCGATAGATATATCTCATTTTTGTGGAGATTTGTTTGTTCAAACCTTACTGCAAGCCTAAAAGATTGGGATGTTTGGGAATCAAGAAAATAAAAGATGTTAAAGGAATTCTTAGTGTAAATATTTTTAATTTACGAACAATTAATCAATCAACTAGCTAACTAAATTCAAAGAGTGGTTCAACTGATTAATAATTGCAATAAGTGGCTAATGCGTAGTTAATTGTTTCTAAATTATAAATATTTTTACCAATCAATTTTTCCTTGTAGCTTTCTCTTTTTTATTTTCCTTTTTGTATAGTACATCTACAGGTCTGAGGGCAGGTGCTTTGTATTATCTCTTCTCCTTTCCTTTCTTTTTCAATTTCTCTACCCCCTTCTCTTCACCTTTTACCCATAGATTTCCAAATGCAGAAGAGAAAAATGATGGTTGAAAAAAATTTTAAAATATCAAACAGCTCCTTGTGCTTCGTTGGTGTTCTCTATGTACATTGTACTGTGGATGCTAGTCATGAAGGTGCTTTGTATGTGCACATTTTGTGATGCCATGTTTAAAGAAGTTAATGTGGGAGTGGCTGTTTTCTTGACCTAGGACTGAATGATGTGAGGGTGGAACTCTTTTATAGTATTTTTTTTTCTTTATCAAATTAAATATTGTCGAATATAATGAAAAAATGTATTGGTATCATTAACAGAAGACGTATGATATGATAGTGCTCGACACAGAGTACTACAAGTTTCTGGAAATTGATGCTAACTGGTGATGGGAACGATGTGCTACACTTGTTAAGTGCACGTCTAAGGTTAATCATATAGTGTGACAATTGTACGGTTTACTTCTTAAGAAGTTGCTCCTGTCTTGCTATCGTTTTAACTTCTGTTCTTCATATGTTCTCTGAAAAAAAATACAGGATCTGCAAGAACAGCCATTGAGGGTTATTTAATTTTCTTTATCATTAATGCGATTTTTGTTGGTGAGGTGCTATTATTATTAGAATCATACTGTAATTAAAGTATTACAACGTTAATGACATTGAAATCTTCCTGCCTATAAAATTCTATTCATATTATTCTGTAGTTGACTATTCTTTAAATCACTCTCAGGAAAAAAAAATGCAGTTAATTAAGGATGAAACTTATTTGAATTTTTAAGTGCATGTTTGGTAAAAAGATAAAAATGAAAGTAAAATTTTTATAGATGAAATTTGTATACACTACTCTTCCATATCAAACTCTTCGACTACTCTTGTTCACATTGATGTTTAATAAGTATTGCAAAGTACTTTCTTTGTCTATTTTTATCTGTTGTGTAAAAGAATTTTTTTTATCTAAAAATATTTGTCATTTGAAAATATTAAAGAAATATTAATTAATTTTTTTAAAATTTATCTATATCTTTTAATGAAGAGAGAATTAATGGAATATGTGAAATTAATAAAGAGATTTGAATTAAATCTCTTTACAATTGAAATTATTTAATAGTTTTCTTAATTCATGTGTCAAAACTTTAAACGACAAATAAAAATAAACGAAGGGAGTATACTATACCGAATATATATATATATATATATATATATATTGCAAAGTACAATAAACAATCAGCTAATTCTTAATAAGCATAGCTTAAAGGTCTAATGTTACAAGTTACAACAATAAACTTAAGACAGCTGGGTAGGCCACTGAATGCAAGTCCAATTCTGTGCCTTATGCAGTCCAGTTCTGCTTTTCTGCAAGTCTAATGTGCTTGCTAAAAGATTCGAGGCAATAATGAATGGTACCTTTCTTTTTTGTTAGTGTATGAAAAAGAAGCACCTAAAAAAATGGATATGACTTCCACTTATTCATAAACACTCTTTAGCCCTTCTATGATTCTGAATTGCTTAAAGTTCAATTGTTTTCTGAACAATTTGGTGACTAGAGAAGAAACGAAGTCTATGCATATTTAAAAGTCATTTTCAAAAGAATAACAAAAAAAGAAAAGTTACCATTCATTATATATTGGCCCAGATTATGTTATTCCACCTACACTGGAGATGACACTCAACAGGGGAACTGCTAGATCGCATTTTGTGGAAGAGATGCACCTTTTATGATTGCATCCCAGTGAGCATCATCCCACTGATCTCTGAATTTATCTTGCATGCTGGTTATATTTCTGATGCACTCTATATACATTTCCTCCCTCCAGTCCTCCACAGGAGGCAAGCCTGCCTCTGCAAGTAGCCAATTGCTATACCCCATCTAGCAGCGACATTTGCAAATGGATAAAGGGGAAAAGAAAGTTAATATTCGGCAGTCGGCACTATGCCTTTATTTCAGAATAAACAAATCCATACAAGTTTTACCTTCACTTTTCCAATAAAAATATTAAACTTTCAGGGAGAAGGACTACAAGGCACGTGATTTTCCATAATCTACAAGACTACAAAATACTTTTCCTACCTTAAAATGTCCATGCAAACTCAGAACAATTGATCTTTTGGATTAAAAGAAACAAGGGAAAAAAGAATAAAATAAATAAGATTTTGGTCAATGGTTTTCTGGCATTTTTCCTATTCATCTTCAAGGGCTGGAGGTCACTTGTGAACGCTTTTCTACATTAGTGGTGACTGGTTAGTGCCAGTCCACTTAAATGGTGCACATCGGATGCATCATCCATAAATAAAAGTAACGCCCAACAACTAAATTGTGTCTTGATCAGAGGCTTCTAAGGTGTCCCTAATGTTTGGTACTTCTGCATTTTCAACATTAGATTTTGGATTTAACTTCATACAACAACAATCTAACAGTCACCAATACTGCCAGCTCGGCAGAGGTCTCACAACAGAGGCACTATAGAATTTTTTTTCCTGAACACATTTTGTATTTGACAAAAAAAGAGAGAAGACATAAAGGTGCCTATTTTAAAGTATGACAGTCCTTCGTTGGCGATTTAGAAGTCTTTAATATGTATATTTATATCATACTTCCCATTACCTCAATCAGTTACTGCTGTTTTCCACCCAAACATACCTGAAAGGGTAAATACAAGGAACAGCCCAGATCAGAGCTATACGTGGGTCACACGCTTATAGCTCAAATACGGGCTGTTCCCTACAAGTATAATATATCTACACAAAATCTGAGATTTTCTCCTCCTGGTGTAACTGCTGTTGAGTAATTTTTTAATTGGAATTTTGTTTCCATCTCAAAAAATTAAAAAAAGATAAAAATATATCCCTGGAGTTTCTAAACAAAGAAGGTATTGGTGGGTATTTTGAACATAAGAAGTCTCAACTCTCCAAGTAACCACCAAATCATTCTTCATGCAATATTTGGAGTATTCAAGACCAGTCTATGTCAAAATTACGTTTTCCTAACACTAATGCTACTCCAAAATCTTTATAGATACTATATGGATTATTCTTTCGGAACAACCAAAACAAATATACATATGCGAGAGGAGTTTCACCTTTTATCCCACAAATGATGCTGCAAAATGACAGGCAAGACCAAGAGAACAGACATAAATACCTCTTTAAAATGCAGGTGATGAGTCAAGTACTTGGGAATCCCATTTTTCTCCATTTGTTGAGAGTACTCTTCAATATAAGCCATCATCTCCGTTTCAGTTGGCAGCAGGACTTTACCAGATAAAGCACGCGCTACCCACTTGCATTGTAATTCTGTTGTTTGGAAGATGACATCCTGGTCACAGTAAAGTATTTTCATTTTAAGACACAAAATATATTTTGAGTGCATTTTCAAACAGATTGAATTTGCCAGCCTCAAAAGACAGCACTGGCATATTTGTATTTCTTCAGAATAACACATATTGGAGGATCAAGAAGACAACAAACACCTGATCCTCTATTTGGCAGAACACAAGGGAACTTGTCAAGAGGTTAAAAACAAATTCAGATCTGGCGTTAGATAAAATGCAAACACGACATGTTTATGACGATAAAAATACATGTATGTTTCATAAACCTCAACTTTTATATTGAACTTATTTTTTTGACATGGACCTATATTCTTTTTCTCTTACTTTCCACAAGAATTTTGACCTTCTAGTTCTATGATTATTTAAAGGCAGCCAAAACGGTTTTCAAATTGGAGGAAAGTCATTTAAACAAAAAATAGAAAACTAGTTAGCAGTTACCTTTTCAGGTATACCAATGAAAGAGAGCCAAGGAGCCAACGCAGGAGGAAAGACATGCTTGTATAAAGGCCCAACACAATTATCCTCAACGGTTACTATTCCATTTGTTTCAAGAAATGGATAGTGATACTTGTATCTGTCAAATTAGGCCATAGATAGTAACTAGTAAGTCAGAAATTCCTTGACTAGATAGTGAGTTGCTACCACAGAGTAAGCAGCCTACGTCAAGAATATAAATTCTTCAAAACAGCTTTCTTAGAAATTGATCAAAATACAAATATACTTTTAAGTGTACCCAGTGCAATAGAATATGACATCTGCATAAACAGAGGATCCATCCTCAAACGCAACCAAGCTATCTTCAGATACACATTTTACCTGTAAATACAGGATTAAAATGAGAAGTTTATCTCACAGGATGCCTACATAGTTTAGCTTATGCTAGCATGTTATAAAAAGGGGGAAAATTCGGCCATGGGATCACCAAGGAATAGATAAAAAAAAAGAAAAAAAAAAAAAAGCCTGCATACAATACTAACAGCACACTTGATTACCTAGTCTAGATTGTTTGAAGGTTTTTAACCACTACAAAACAGCAGTTTAGACACATTATTTGTGTGACGGAACTTGATACAAGCAGTGGAGATGGAAACCAATTGCTTGGAAAATTTTCCTTGTTCTATTACATTTAAAATGAATATTGAAATTTAGAGGTTTATTATGAACCGGAAATTAAGAATGGCTTTAAAGATAGCAAACCCTACATTCCCAATGTCCTTAAGAGCCAGAAAAATGTAAACAAGATGTTTTCTGATTATAAGGTAACCCAGAAGCTATATTGGTAACTGTTTAACATACCATAGTATGCTGCCATATGTCATCAGGATTTGCCAACTTCATAACCCTTACGTCTGGACTTCTAGTTGCTATGTGAACCTCCTTAGCTACTCTTGCAATATCTCTTGAGATGTCAAAAGCACTAGCTCCAAATCCAATTATGACCACGATCTGTTAGGAGGGATATATCAGTATTCAATACTTATTATTTTAATGCAAAATTGCCATTATTATATTTCATATCTAGTTAATTATATGTTCTGACAATAACTAACAACTATATGGTATTATTTGAGCATGAAGTCACTTCTTAAAAATAACTTCAACTGCCAAAAAAAAAAAAAGTAAAAGAGAGCTCATTTTGACTTTATGAGGATTATACTAGCAGCCTAAGAATTTAGGTTTCCTTGTCAGTTAAAATTATAAATAAATTATACAGACATTTACTAAGGTTTTATGCAATTACATGGACCTCCATGGTTCCATTCTTCTTTGAAATATTACATAGACCTACTTTATTTTAAATTTTAGCATAACAAAAACGAGAGAATTATGTTAAAATCCAAGATAACACATGTAGTGTAATTTAAGAAACAAAATTTAGAATTTATGCTACGTTAAAATTAAAAAAGAAACAAAGAGAGTCTGCTTAATTTTGAAAATGAGAAGGAAGATCCTTGTGGAAAGGTTACAAAGTTTACTCTAAATTCTAAAACTATATTAAGGTTAACCTCTTTTTATCAACCAAAGATTAAGCTTTTGGGATTTAACATACACAAATTAATTAGTTCTTGAGCGTCCCAGTAGAAAGCAGACAAAAGAAAAAACCATTTTTGTGCAGAGGAATCATGACACTCAGTACTTTCCATTAAAGGAAACTTTTGGAAGGTAATATACACTAAGGCATTAACACAGTACAAGGCAACCACTTTGAGACAATGAAAAGCTTTGCTTAACTACATTTACAGTACCTGATCCCGAAATGATTCGGGTACTCGGTAGTTGTGACTATGTATCTGGTATCCTGGCCACTTCTCAATCCCTGAAATATGGGGTACCCAGAAATGAGAAACATATAAATCATGCACAAGAATACAATGTTTCGTCGAATCAAGTTGAAAAATGTGGTTTTGGATTCAGCCCAGTAAGTTGATGAACCCATTTTGGCAGCTCAGAATTCGAGCTAGAATCAATGGTCCAATTCAAACATTACCAGGAATAGTGGCTAGTCTTGGTTCAGTGAAGTGACCCGAGCACACAACAACTGCTTGGAAAAAGTCCTGACTCAACGAATCACACCCACGAGTCCTGGACTCCACCACCCACTTGTCATTCTTCCCTTCCACTCGCTCCACCCGAAGCACCTCAGTGTTGAAGCGAATCAACCCATGAAGCCCAAAGTCCTCCGCGAACTTGTTCAGAAACAAGAGCACCTCCTCGTGACCCGGGAACGTCCTCGGATCCCCGTTTTCGCGGTTGGGAAATGGATAATCCAGGAAACCCATCAATTGTCGGGGGAGATTAGTGCGGAGGGAGAGGTAGAGGCTGGAGTGGACGACCTCGCGGGTCGGGTCGAGGCTGAGCGGGTCGGAATCAGTTCTGGAGTCGTACTTCCATGTACCTCCGAGTTGGTCGCCTTTTTCGAAGACGACGACTCGGTGGCCTTCGCGTAGAAGCTCGCGGGCAGCGGCGAGCCCAGCGACTCCGGCGCCGATGACTGCGACTTTCACAGATTGAGCCATCGGAGTGTGGGCGGTGGAAAATGGACATCCATGGACGCGTTTTTGTTATTGCTCTTAAAGGGGTTGTGGTGAACATTTTCGGCTTGGTGAATGGACAAAAGACAAGCGAAGACGAAAGCGATGACTCGAATTGGGACTCCATTGCTGACTGGTATTGCGAAAACGAAACCATCTAATCTGCAACAGGGATTCTCTCTCTGCAGAGTCCATTGTTGTGTTGTTCAGTCAATGTCCTAAATTCTGTTGATGAACCGTTCAAAGAATTTTCATGATAGGATACGTGATTCAGCAGTTTGAAGGAAAAGGAAGGGTATAGAAGATTTATTAAAGCAAGCATTTTTTTTATTTGATAATTTGTTTTAGAATAGATCTAATTTTAATTTTATATTAACATAATATTAATTATTTAATACTCAAAAGGATGTGATTCAAATGTGTTAAAAAATATTGATTAAAATATAATTTTAATTTTTTAAAGATATATTATTTATTAATTTTATTTTTTAAAAATTAATTTTATCGATTTAATTTTTTAAATTTTATATTTATAATAATTTAATTTTTTATATTATTTGTTAATTTTATTTTTTAGAAATTAATTTTATCGATTTAATTTTTTAAATTTTATATTTATAATAATTTAATTTTTTAAAAAATTAAATTAATAAAATTAAAAAATAAAATAAAATAAAATTAATAAGTAACTTAAAATTTAAAAAACTAAATTAATAAAATTAATTTTTAAATAATAAAATTAATAAATAATATATTTTTTAAAAATTAAAAATATATTTAATTAAAAAAATATTTTTAATACTTTAAACGAAGTTATATCTTATTAAAATAAAAAAATTTAATTATTTAATTATAAAATTGTCAAAATAAATTTAATTTGTTCAATTAACCTATTTAATTAACTATATAAATTAAATGATTTAAATTTTTATTTTAATTATTCATTTATAAGTAATTAATTTTAATTCAACTTATTTAGCTTACAAAGTAAAAAATCATTTATGCACATACTGACTTATTATCTGTATAAATTTTTTTAAAAAAATTATCAATATTTAATTTTGCATTAATTATTATACAATTTTTAATTTAAGTTTAAATAATTAAATTTTGTAATGTAATGTAACAACGGACTTTAGTTGATTTTTTAATTTATTAAATAAATTTGATTTGATTTTTAAAAAATAATTTATCATTTTTTTTGGTACATTTAAAAAATAATTTATCATTTAAATGGTCACATTTAACCCCGCTATTCAATATTAAATGAGTTCACTAGTAAAAATACTAATATGTTTAACAGCATTTTATATTATATCATTTAATATGCGATACATCAATATCATTAAGTATAAGTCACCTGCAGTTAGTTATTACAAAACACAAGTCACACCATGTTCCTTTAAAATCTGCTATTTTATTTGCAATTTAAACTTATCATGTCTTACATTTCTTTTGTAAGGAAAAAAAAAGTCATTGCAAAATGAATGAAAATTTTGTAAGATAATCATTTGATAATAAAGCAAGTTATAATATGCAAATTACTAAATTTTTATACGCTAAACAAGCAAAGTAAACTTGAATCAATCCAAAAAAAAAGTAAAAATGATTATTTCTCCTTTAAGTAAACGTGCAAAAATAAATGTAGCAAAAACCAATTTTTGTTTTGCCAAACCTCAATTTATACTCTCTTCAACTCACATTTTCTTTCGGCGGCAGTCAGTTTTTTGAATACCGCGAGCGCCGGTTTTACTTTTGTCAAGAAATAAAGCAAGACTCGCCAACTGTATTTTACTTTTCATTGTTCCCATTATTTAGTTACTTTTCTCTCATTATTGATGGACATGTTTGACATGTTGTATTTAGACTATTTTCTTCAATGTAACATTTTCCTTTATATAAATTCAATTTATATATACAACTTAAAATGGATTTACTTTCATTTATTTTAAAAGATAAAAGTAAAAAATATTAATTATTAATAAAAAATTAATTATTAAGATAATAATAAAATTTATATATATATATAATAAATTATAAAGTTGTTAAAATTTATTTTTTTGATTTTTTTATTAATAGTTAATACTTCTAATTTTACTTTTTAGAGTAAACTTCTTACTTTAGAGGCAAAATTCACTTAAAATATAAACTTTCCCTTTATATAAATTCAGTTTACATAAACAACTTAAAATGAATTTATCTCGGTTCACTTTAGAAGGTAAAATAAAAAATATTAATCGTTGATAATAAAATTAATAATTAAGATGGTGATAAAATACATGCACATGTATAACAAATTATAAAATTATTAAAATTTATTTTCTTAATTTTTTTATTAATGGTTAATACTTCTCATTTTATTTTTTAAAATAAGCCTCTTACTTTAGAGGAGCAAAATTCACTTAAAATATAAGTATTTATATGAGATGAACTTGATCGTGATAAAACATCTTACGTCCAAAGTCACTTAAAAAGAGTAACATTCATTTTAATTCTCTAAAAATATAGGTGATATTAATTTAATGATCTAAAAAAATTTAAGATTAATTTAATCTTTCAAAGAAAAATACTAAATAAATTACCAAAACAAAGAAAACACTAAATAGCTAGAATTTTTTTTTGAAAGAATGATTTGGTATGGTTGTTGACTATTGAATAGGTGTGTGGTTCCTGCTACTTTATTCCATCTAACAATTATCCCTTAAATTTAATTGAATTCTGTTAAAAAAATTTAGTTATTTTTTCTAGTTATATAACATTACTCATCCTTCAATTATGAAAAGTAATATCAAAATATTATTTATATTAAAAATCGTGAAAACACCACTAAAGGAAGCCTTTAATAGAAAAACTAAATTAATATAATTTATTATAATTAAAAAATTAAATTGATATTTTTTTTATGATTAATAGATTAAAATGATGTCAATTTTTTTATAAAATCAAATTGATGTCACTTTCTATCATTTAGAGACTAAATTAATATTAACTTTTTTGAAAATAACTAAATTAATGTAATATATACTTTTTAAGGGCTAAAATAGATATTTACTTTCTTAAAAGTCGTTTTCCCTTTTGAATGCGCGCACAATCGAAAAAGCACTTAATCTAACTTCAATTTTAAATTGTTTCGGGCAAGTCGATCGTAACCCTTTTGCTTTCTGATTGTCCAAATATCGCAATGAATTTACCTGTCATATATATCCTTGTGGTAAGCTAATAATTCAAGCATGCATGCGCTCTAGTCCCCTGATTTATGGCCAAAACAATCTTCAAATGCTAGTTCATCTTCCACATTTGATCGCCTTCGATTATTCTCATAAATAATCTACGTTTATGATCAAGTGATTGTTTTGGTCCGTTGATCATTTAAAGGACTCCTAAACCAAGGAATCCCAGATTTTCCAAAATCAACCATGGAGGGCATGGAAGTACAAAATTAACTACACTTTGAATGAAAAGAACACATAACACAAAAACAGTAACACTAAAAGAAGGCAGGAGAGAACCAGCACCATCTTTGGATTAACGGACTAATTTTATCTACGTTGACGACTCTCATGAGCTTTATTATAAAGCGATAATCAACAAAACAATAGTATTCCAATACCATACTCAAGATTATGGACATCATATAATAGGAGTATACATGCAAACTTGGATAATCTAATTAATTAAGATAAGCATAGCCATTGTAGGGCTTTAGAAACGAAGTGGGTAATGGAAGAAAGCCTTAATTATGGAGGTGGAAGTGGCTTATAAAATGGCAAATGGGGTACAAGTGGAAGGCTTTGCTGTTATTCTAGCTCAATATATAGTGGGAACTGGGAACCGAGTGGGGGAGGGAGGGTTTCTGTGGGATGGGAAATGGCTTCTTGACAACTGGAATTGGTTTGGATATAGGTTTCTTAAACACAGGGATAGGTAGAGGTTTTGGTTTTTTCACTATTGGAATTGGTTTTGGGATAGGCTTCTCAACAATTGGAATTGGTTTTGGGATAGACTTTTTAAATAATGGAACTGGTAGAGGTTCTAACTTCTTAACTGGAATATGCTTCTCAACAGTTGGAATAGGTTTCTTTAACAATGGAACGGGCAGAGGCTCTACCTTCTTAACTATTGGAATTGGTTTCTTGACAATAGGAACTTTTGGTGGAAATTTGAAAAATGGCTTCTTCAGTATTGGTTTTGGTGACAGAAATGCTTTAAATTTTTCTTCCTCATTGTGATCCTCTGAGCCTGTCTTTCCCAATTCTCCATTTACAAGCTTGCCATCAGTGTTTACTTCATTCCCTGCACCAAGAAATGCAAACCGTAAGCTTTGTTGAAAATAATCTTAATATGATTTCCTATTGCATACCATTTTTTTGCCCCAAGAATCAGGATTTCATAAAAGTGTTGATAAATTTTTTTTTTGGTCTTTAACCGTATTATCTATATAGGCATTACTATAAGACTAATCCTTTAAACACGACTGCATTGACCATAGGCCTCTCAACGAATGCTTACTAAGTGTTGATAATTTAAATTGCTACATTTCTATATCTGATATATAACAAATGGTGATCAACTCATGCAAGAAATGAAGCTCCCAAACCTGAGAAGGACTCAGCTGCTGTGGCCACTGCATCAGCATAATAAAAGCTCACAGCAAGCAACAAAAACACCCAAAAGCGCACAGTTGTGGTTTGCAAACTGGAATGCTTCCCCATCAAAACTCACTAGTATGCACACACTCTATGGTTTGAGTTGCTGTGAGTCCCATATGACAAGATATGTATATATATATAGTAAAGCTGTTTTTGTGGCCTATCTACCTCACTTCAAGTATAAACAGTCGAAGCTGGTAGTTTTAGGTATCATTAATTTGTTGATTAATGTATTTAGAGGCTGAAAATGACCACTGTAATTGGTAACCGACTTTGCTGCTCAGTTGGTAATTTAATTTGATGGCCATTAAATGAGCTTCTTCTTGTTATTAAAAAAAAAAGAAAAAAAAAAGAGCTTCTTCTGAATTAGCTTTTCTTTTTCCTTAATCTTTTTGTGTATTAATTGAATAGCTGGGGCTGCATTCTAATTGACCACACAATGCTACAGGGAATAAATGCTTTTCTTCATATGTATATTGTTTTGTTGCCTGTTTTCTTAATTTTAGGTACATTCATGTGTTTATATTTTTGTTAGTGTGTGAACCTTTTTATCTTTTTGGTTTAATTTCTTGTATTTCTCATGCTGTTTATATTATATAGAGTACTCATGTTCTGCTGATTCCAGCCGTAGTTTTAAGAGTATGGATAGGAATGGTACGTGTATATTCAATTTGCACTTTAAATCAATATTAGTTTAACAAAGTCTCTCCAATAAAATTTAAAAGTGCAAAAACGATTGTTAATTTATATCACTTTATACGTTTAGTGAAACTACAGAATTCTTCCATTTTGTCTACTAATTTTCATATTTTTAAACTATGTCTTGTGGCTGCGGCAATCAAAATTCTAAAGACTGAAAAAAAAATTTATATGCAAAAAATATAATTAGCCAGAAGACTACAGAATATCTAACAATTATTTTGGGGAAAGTAAAAAAGGAAAGGACCCTTCTTGTTATGGAATTCAAATAAATGTATACAAAACTTACCTATGAAAATTTACCCTTCATTTTTACTTCATACAAAAAATATATATAAACAAAACTTATCTATAAAAATTTATCTCCTATTTTTACCTGCATATTAAACATACATTTAGGAGATTTACCTAAAAATTTGGATAAATATTCCAGATGAAGCATTAAGTAAACTTCTAAATTTGTGCCTTGGTGTAATTCTCGTGAAAATGAATTCATACCTTTTCAGAGTGAACCCGACTAGTTTTGGATCATCGATGTGAACTAGCATGCGTGCAATTTATCCCCAAATATAATAAGACATCAACATCTTATACCTAATAATAACTCAAATTTGATTAATTATTTATTATCTTAGATTTTCATATTGTAAATCGTTTCTATGTAATGAGATATGTGACTATGTCTTTCCTAGTAGCACTGTTAAAATAGATTAAAGCCCATGAGACAACTTGCTAGGACTTGCATGTGAAGTGCGCTTGACCCCTGAAATTATCATGTTGATCATTTGACCTTAGCCCACAAACCCCACGTATTAAGTGGGTTAAGAGTGGGTCAACCCGTGAGTCAGTTTTCAACTCACATATGCCATAATTTCTTCCCTTTTGTTGTATCATCTCTCAGACTCAGCTCTCCCCCTCCGCCACGCTTATGCTTCATTTGTATCCGCCCTCTTAAGCCTTGAGCTATGTGTGAAAATTGTGAAGGGCTCTTGTCTTCTCTATTGTTCTCTCCAAATATATGTGAAAATTTTGATGTAGGCATTATTTACTTTAGAACACTCCATTTAACAGTTGACATATATTATTTTAACTTTTGTAAAGAGTGGTGTGTATTTAAAAATATGGTCCACAAAATTTTATACATATTAACTATTAAATGAAGTAGTTGATGCCTACTCAAATTTTTTTTTCCAAATATATTAGTATACGAGAGACTGTTAGGTACATAAACCTTATGTACATACCCCGCATAATAGACTAGATTCATTTGCCTCAATTGGCCACAACAATAAATCATCTTGCTGAAATTAAATCTTCAAGCTCATTTTGTTGTCCTTAATCTTGTCCACTCAATAAAAAATTGACAACAAATTAAAGCAGAAAGATATACCTCTCTCACTTGTAGGCATTATTTATTAATTGCAGTGTGCCCTATTTTTGTTATGCAATCCATCTCTTAATTAAATTTTTTGTATATTAAAGATATAAATAATCACAACATATCAGTACATGACTCAATTTTATCTATGGTATAAGAAACTCTGATAATTTGAAACTAGTCCTCAATTTAAACGTCCATGTTGTCATGTATCAAAAGAAATTTTAGAAGTAAGGTATAATTTTTTTTCTTACAATTTTTTTTACAAATAGCTTTAATTACTCCAAATTAATGTAACACAATAAAAATAAATAAATAAACATAAATTAAAACTATTAATTAAATCAAAAAGTACAGATCTGTTAGAATATATTTAGAATATCTTTCGAAGATATTTAGAATATATTATGAAATCAATTAGTGCTCTAATTGATGAAGTAAGTAGGAGTCATATCATAATTTTATTATATTTTTTTATTTATTTTCTTATTTAATTAGGAATTACTAGAATATAAATAGAGGTTAATGCTTTGTCTTTTGTAATATATCAATATATCTAAGATATTTATCACATTGTTCTCTATTCTCCTTTCTTCTTTCTCCCTACCAAAACCTTATAATTTCAACATGATATCAGAGCGGTACCATCCACTTTAAGGGTGTCTATATTTTTTGCTGTGTCGAATTCTATAAAACTCCTTTGTAAATTTTTCTTTTTTGTTTTCCCAACCCATTCTCTCATCTATTTTCTTTGTTTTTTTACTATATGACTCTTTTCCAATGCTAGCATAGCATTGAGGGGGAGTGATAATAATAGTGGTGACTTTTCAATACTAGTGTTCGTGATGTTATCTTCCCATCGACGATCATTCCAATGGTGATTTCTTTCCTACTGATGAATCCAATGGTAACATTTCTTCAATGCTAGTGTTTGTCATGTTATTCTCTTCCCATCGACGATCATTCCGATGATAATTTCTTTCTCCACTGATAAGTTATATCAGTGGTGACTTTTCAATACTAATTTTTGTTATGTTATTCTCTTCCCATCTATGATTATTCCAGTGGTAACTTTTTTTCCCACTGATGAGTCATATCAGTGGTGACATCTTTTTAATACTAATGTTTGTCATGTTATTCTCTTCCCATCGATAATTTTTTTGATAATGACTTCTCTCCCACTTATGATTCATATCAATGATGAGATCTCTTCAATACTTGTGTTTGTGATATTATTATCTTCCCATCGACGATCATTCTAATAGTAACTTCTTTCCCACTGATGAGTCATATTAGTAGTATTTCTACTCAAGTTATCTGGATCTGCCATCTAGTCAAGCAGAATCCTAAAATCCTTTCTTCTCATGTAGGCTGATGATCATTCCTTACTAAGTTATCTTTCCAGCAATGTTCATCTCTTCGGCGTCCCCAACATCCTAAATTGTGTTTCAGCCATAGAATTTACTTTATATTTATATTATTTAATTAAATTATTTATTTGTAACAAGTTTAAAGCTTAGTAAACTTTAACTTAAGGGGGAGTGTTAGAATATATTTAAAATATCTTTAGAAGATCTTTAGAATATATTATAGAATCAATTAGTGCTCTAATTGATGAAGCAATTTAGGAGTCATATCATAATTTTATTATATTTTTTTGATTTATTTTCTTATTTGATTAAGGTTACTAGAATATAAGTAGAGGTTAATGCTTTGTCTTTTGTAATATATCAGCACATCTAATATATTTATCACATTGTTATCTATTCTCCTTTCTTCTTTTTCCCTACCTAAACCCTATAATTTCAACAAGATCAATCAACACCATTCTTGATTAAAGGAATCAATTTACAATGGCTATACTGTAGTTTTATTATACACACAGATGGATACAATAGGCTATATATACAAACTCGAATGCAATAGGTCTTGAGAAATGGAGCAGATAACATTTGAATTTTAAGAACAAGAAATTCTAGGGAACGAAGGAAGAGTCTCATGGAGGTGAAATTGGCTTGTGAATTGGCAAAGATAGAAATGGTTTCTTGAATTTGGGGGGAACTGGTGGTTTAGGGATAGGCTTTCTGAAGAAAGGCTTTAGCTTTAAGAATGATTGTGGCTCAACATATGGAGTAAGTGGCGAAAAGAAGGATTTGGTATAGACTTAACAATTGGAATCGGTTTTAGTATAAGCTTCTTGACCCCAGGAATAGGCAAAAGTTTTTTTAGTATTGGAAGTGGCCTAGTGATAGGCTTAACAATTGGAATCGGCTTTAGTGTAGGCTTCTTGACCACAAGAATAGGTAGAGGCTTGTGCACTATTGCAAAATGGCTTTGGCATAGGCTTAATAATTGAAATCAGTTTTGGTATAGGCTTCTTGACCACAAAAACAGGTTGAGGCTTTTTCACTATTGGAAGGCTTAACAATTGGAATAAGTTTTGGTATACGTTTCTTGACCACAGGAATAGGTAGAGGCTTTTTTATTATTGGAAATGGCTTCTTGAGCACAAGAATAGGTAAAGGCTTTTTTATTATTAGAAATGGTTTTGGTATAGGCTTAACAATTAGAATGGACTCTGGTATATGCTTCTTAAACAAGGGAATAGGTAAATTGTTTTTCACTACTGGAAATGGCTTTTATATAGGTTTAACATTTGGAATCAACTTTGGTCTGGATTTTTTTAATAGTGGATTGGGTGGAGGCTTTCCCACTGTTGGAAATGACTTTGGTATATTTGGAGGAAATTTGAAAAGTGGCTTCTCAAATATTGGTTTTGGTGCAAGAGGCTTCTTAAAAATTGGAAGCAATTTTTTGAAAAATGGCTTCTTGAATAAAGGTTTTGGTGGAAAAACTGCTTTGAATTTCGCTTCTTCCTTATGATCTTCTAAGCCTGTTAACTCTCTATTTATAGGCTTGCCATCAGTGTCTACCTCATTTCCTACACAAGAAATGCAAAATATCATAATGTGTGCATGTAATATTTCTATGAGAGAGTAATATAAAAATAAAACAAAGAAACAAAATGAATGCCAATCAAAAATAGCAATGACATAAAGCCATTTGCGATGACCATAGAACATTTCAAGTATCATTGCTGTCATAGATCACAACTTTTTTCTTGTCTTAGACTCTTACACAGCGTTTGGTTCATGAAATATTTTTTCATTGATGAAAATCTTTATATGAGAATTAATGTTGAATTCTCATGTTTGGTACAAAATTGCAGAAAACATTCTCACATAAAAATGATTTTCGAGAATGATTTTGTCTAATATTCTCACTTTCATTTCCATATAAAAATGATTCTTAAAAATATTTTTTCAAAACTTAAACCAAATGCGCCATCAGGGACTGCTAGTTGGCTGGGGAAGAATTAATCAAATCTCCATACCTCTTTTTTCGTGGGGGCTCCAGCTTCCCCTCAATCCAATCTCAAATGGCATCTAGGACAGCACAGTTTAAATTGCAGGCTCACTAATTGAATTTACATGACATTAATTTCTGCCACGAACTAGCTGGTAACCATAACAATTATGACTGACTTAGAAAAGAGGAGATTATTAATGTGTTATTAGTTACTTGTATATCTATACATGTGACCATGAAGTGTTGTGGTTCAGTGATAAGGCCGTGTCTCTTTCTTCCTCATTACTTGGCCGGTTCACGAAGTATATATGGTTATATACTCCTTCGATGGGTTTACGTTCCTCAGTAGCTAGAGGGAACATCCTAATTATACACATATTAGGTAATATATGCATCGAACATCTAATATTGTTAATGCTACCAATATAACCTATGTTTACTCATTTTTGTTAGTACATAAAAGTTATCTATACGTAAATGTCAGAATGAACCACCAACTTGTAAAGGCTTAAGTTATTGCAGCAGCAGAAATATCATAACAGAAGCTGACAGCAAGCAACGGCGGCACCAAGAAGCGCACAAGTGCGCACTGCAAAGTGGAACGCTTCCTCATTGAAAAGGGAAATATCTAAAGGCTTGAGTTGCTCTAGCCCCCATAAACTTTGTGTTGTATATAACAGCTAGCTTAGGACTAACAGTACTTTATTAAGTGGCCTACCTGCCATTGCTTTTTGTTAACAGTCTGAGGATGTAGGTTTATGGATCATTACAGAGATCAACGAGGATGGGCACCGATTTTGTTGCTGAGATGAGAGCTCCTCCATTAAATGAAGTTCCCCACTTGAGCAATTCTTAATGTTGCATTAAACAATATGGTCATTGTGATGCTGTTTTGGAACGCAAGTACCTGAACTCATAATATTTACTAACACCTGAGCTGAGCATATATATGTAATTTATATCCTTTTCGAAAGCAATGGTGAGATAATCTTTTACAGCCCAGTTACCTCTCTGCCATTCCTATATATAGCCTTTTCGTTCCCTAATGCAGGAACAAAATAGCTATTTGTTTAGTATATTATCTTTATGTGAAGCACATTAGAGTGCACGCACGTGGACTCTAGTTATTGTGGCGTGTTTGTCTTATATTATTTTGTATTTACAAAAGCTTATAATCAAGATGTTGTAGGAAAAATTGTTCGATCACTGAAAAGTTCTGTCAAAATTGAACAAATTGCCCACACAAAGAAGTAGATTGTCCATTAAATGGCCTTCGACAATGTGAAAGAAATATTTTATCAGTTGTGCGTTGTTACAAGGTGATGTTTAACCAGCCATGACTGCACTGTTTCATGAATGATGATGGTGAGTGACTCACAAGAAAATTGGGTAATATGTTATACCTGCACAATTCTTAATTACTCACAATTGCGTGCGAGACTCCATCTCTTGTGAGTTTAATGTGAAATTAAAAATAAAACGAGGCCATAAAAACTCAAAGAAACCACGTGAAGAGTTACGAATGACCAATTTTTTTGCAGGCAACAATACTTTTTTTCACAAGGTCATGGGCTCATGGTATTGGGATATTATCAATACTCAAGAGACCCTACAAGAGGTGTTACGTATATAGCTCCCTTGTTTCAGTCACGGACCCAGGAACTTTGGGTAGCACAAGACTAATTAATGTATACTCATAACAATAAACTTTTTAAATATTTATATTTGCAATCTCACTTTGAAGTTGCAAATGTTATATGAACCATATATAGTCAAAACAAAATAAGATGAAAACGGGTGATGTGTAGGAGCACCGGTGGGTTGCAGAATAAGTAAAATTTAAATTATCCCTTTGACCTTAAATGTGTGATTTGGAAGTTTAAAAGTTAAAATTTAAAAAGTTATTAAAGTCTTAAACGGACACTCAATCAACCATTTATTTTATCGAATTCTATACTTGAATTGTGTTTTTTTATTTGTTATTTATTTGAATTGTGTGGATAGTTTGTTATTTCTTTTGATTATGTACGAATAATTTTTGAAAAGAAAATCAATTTTTATGTAACAATTTTTCTCCCAATCTAATAAAAGTAATTTTCATGATAATATGCAAAATTATTCTTAAATTGAAATGGGATAAACTCATGGAATTTTTCCAACATGTATATTTTTTTCAAATCAATAATAAAATGAAATATATTCATTCATAAATCACAATGATTATACTAAAATATTTTTCTTATATCTCTTTAAAATGTCATTAATAGGTTAATGTTGTTTTATTTTTATCATATAATATATATATATATATATTGTCATGTCTAAAAAAAGTTTACTAATTGATTGATGTTGTGCCATTTTATGACATTCTTCTTGGAAAGAAACTAGTTGAGAAAGAGGATTCAACTTTTACGAAAGTGGCACCCATTGGCCCTGAGGTCCTAGCTTTGTCACTAAGCACTAGAAAGGTCTAATGATCCGTAATTTTGGAAAGAGATCCTTAATTTAAACATCCATGTTGTTATTTATCAAAAAAATTAGAAAAAGTTATTAATTTTTTGTATCATTTTATTCGAGTAGCCTTACTCCAAATGTAATCACAATAAAAGTAAATAAATAAATACAGATTATAAACCAAATTGTACAGATCAACCAGCACCATTCTTTACTTAATGAATCGATTTACAATGGCTATGCTGTGAGTTTTATTGAGGCGAAAACATCAACCATATATAGTGCAATACAATACACACAGATGGATACAATAGCTTATATGCAAACTTGAATGCAATAACATGAGAAATGGAGCAGATAACATTTTAAGAATGAGAAACTCAAGGGGACGAAGGAAGAGTCTTATGGAGTTGGAATTGGCTTGTGAATTGGCAAAGGTGGCAGATGTGGTTTCTTGAATTTGGGGGGAGCTGGTAGTTTGGGGATATGCTTTTTGAAGAAAGGCTTTGGCTTTAGCAATGATTATGGCTCAACAGAGGGAATTAGTGGAGGGAAGAAGGGTTTTTTGGGGATGGGAAATGGTTTAGGAAATGGTTTTGGTACAGGTTTAAATACTGGAACAGGTATAGGCTTAACAACGGGAATCACCTTTGGTACAGGCTTAACAACGGGAATCACCTTTGGTACAGGCTTAACAACTGGAATCACCTTTGGTACAGGCTTAACAACTGGAATCACTTTTGGTACAGGCTTAATAACGGGAATCACCTTTGGTACAGGCTTAACAACTGGAATCACCTTTGGTATGGGCTTCTTAAACACTGGAATGGGTAGAGGCTTTTCTTTTATTGGAAATGGCTTTGGTATAGGCTTAACAATTGGAATTGGCTTTGGTATAGGCTTAACAATTGGAATCACCTTTGGTATAGGCTTAAAAACTGGAATCACCTTTGGTACAGGCTTAACAACTGGAATCACTTTTGGGATAGGTTTAACAACTGGAATCACCTTTGGGATAGGCTTAACAACTGGAATCACCTTTGGTATAGGCTTAAAAACTGGAACCACCTTTGGTATGGGCTTCTTAAACACTGGAATGGGTAGAGGCTTTTCCTCTATTGGAAATGGCTTTGGTATAGGCTTAACAATTGGAATTGGCTTTGGTATAGGCTTGACAATTGGAATTGGCTTTGGTATAGGCTTGACAATTGGAATTGGCTTTGGTATAGGCTTAACAATTGGTATCACTTTTGGTATAGGCTTAACAATTGGAATCACCTTTGGTATAGGCTTAAAAACTGGAATCACCTTTGGTACAGGCTTAAAAACTGGAATAATCTTTGGTACAGGCTTAACAACTGGAATCACCTTTGATATAGGCTTAAAAACTGGAATCACCTTTGGTACAGGCTTAACAACTGGAATCACCTTTGGTATGGGCTTCTTAAACACTGGAATGGGTAGAGGCTTTTCCTCTATTGGAAATGGCTTTGGTATAGGTTTCTTAACAATCGGAAGTTTTGGAGGAAATTTGAAAAATGGCTTCTTGAATAAAGGTTTTGGTGGGATAAATGCTTTGAATTTCGCTTCTTCCCCATGATCTTCTAAGCCTGTTAACTCTCTATTGATACGCTTGCCATCAGTGTCTACCTCATTTCCTGCACATGAAATGCAGAAGATCATAATGTATGCATTGTATACTTCTATATATATATGACAGAATAATATATATCAACATGAAACAAAGAAAAAAAAAATCAATGCCATTTAACATAGTAATAACATAACTTCACTTGCGATGACCATGAAACATTCAAAATAGTAAATAATATCACAGATCGAGACTTTCTTCTGGTCTTTATGGACTGCTACTTGGCTTTTTTATTATTGTGAAGATTGGGGACTCCAGCTACAACCAAAAGCTCAAGTGACAGCACAGATCACAGTTTAATTTGTGCCAGAAAGGAACTAGCTAGTAGCCATAATAATTGATTTTGATTGACTTTGAAAATTTTGAAATTGTCTACCTATTCATTAGTTACTTTGTTTCTATATATAGTGTGGCTATGAAGTGTTGTGATTTGGTGATAAGGCAGTCTTCTTCCTCAAGACTTGGGGTTCACCAAGTATACTCCGTTTTTTTTCCTCAATAAGCTAGAGTGCGTATCCAATTATACACATGTTAAAGTATGGATATAATGCCAATAAGGATTGGCTCGACTTGTAAAATTAAAATGTATATTTTCAACGGTCTTGGTTAAAATATTATTGAAATCTACCACTGTAAACTTTACTAAGACTTGTGACATATTCTTACTTTAAAATAATCTTCCTTCTTCATAAACTTTTTTCAATAAAAAAAAAAGTATGGATATAATGTTTCTACTACTACCTATAACCTATGTGTACTCATCCTTTTGTACATCAAATAAAATTTATCTATATGTAAGTTTGAGAGTGAACCACCAACCTGCAGTAAAGGCTTCAGCAGTTGCAGCAGCAGAACTAGAAAAATAGCAGAAGCTGAGAGCAAGCAGAAGGGGCACCCAGAAGCGCAAAAGTGCGCATTGCAGAGTGGAACGCTTCCTCATTGAGAAAACACCAAGGCCACACTAGTCAGCAGGGAATGGCAACGAAAGCTGAAAAGGAAAGTATCTGCAGGCTTGAGTTGCTCTAGAACCATAAGCTTTGTGTTATATATAATAGCTAGCACTTGAATAAACAGTACTCTGAAAGTGGCCTCTCTGCCATTACTTCTAGTAAACAAGTATTAGGTTGTAGGTTTAGCGCGCATCATAGTTAGTTGGGGATGTGTTTACTGGTTTAGATAGCAATGGCGATTGGCACCGATTTTGTCGCTGAGATGAGAGGTCCTCCATTAAATGCGTTCCCCACTCAGCCAATTCTTTATTGTTACTTTTGTAACGAGAGAATATTGCCTATTTGCCTTAAAACATGCGGTGATCCTAATGTTGTTTTGGAACGCAAGTAGCTGAGCTGAAAATATTTACTAACACCATACATACATATATATATATATATATATATATATATATACTAACTATATTATTTTTACACGTTAATCTTATACATTTTTAGTACATCTTATGATAAAAAGAAGAAAAAGAGAAAATGAAAAGGTAAAAAGAAATTAAATTTTTTTTTCTTTCTTATTACTGTTTAGGATAAATATATGAGAAGAGATATAAAATTTAGAGATAAAATAACATTTTGTATGTGTGTCTACGTATATATGTGTGTGTATATGAAATACTAACCTTCTTCCTTACAGGTAAAGGTTAGCATCTTCACTTTTTTAGTTGAACAAAAACTAACATTTTCTTCTTTCCTTATTAACATAAATAACTAAACCTATTTTAATAATTACAAACTCATAAATTTAAATCTTTCTCCCTCCTAATAATCACCAATTTCATAAATTTTATCAATTAAAAAAATTAATTTTTTTAATCAACTTAAAACAATTTATCAAATCACACGATGTTGTATTTGATGAAAACATTGTTTTCCTTTATTAAAACTTCTTCCGTCATTGTCAGCTATAAAAGTATTCTTCCCTTTTTTTAATTAACTTAAAACAATCTATCGAAACACACAATGTTGTGGCTATGGAATCATTCTTCCTTTCTTCCTTTCACGTTGGCGTTGAGAGACTAGAGAAGAAAACAAAAGAAGAAATTTGAGCAGTTGAGCAAGAGAGAGTATAAGTATGAGAGAAAAAAAAAAAGAATAATTAAGTAAGAGAGACACTAATAAGTGGAGAAAAAATAAAGAAGAGAGAGATTAAAATAATTAAATATCTTAAATATTCTTAACTTTTTGCTTTTAAAAACTAAATAATAAGATTTTTTTATCCAAAACCTAAACATGAGAAGGTTAGTATTCCACATACACACATACATGTACATACATATATATATATATATATATATATATATATATATATATATATATATATATATATATATATCCAGATCAGTAGGTGAGACAACATTTTACAGCCCAGTTACCACTCTGCAACTACACTAGTTGCAGTAACAACACGCCTACATATGCAGTGATCCTTTCACCTCTATATACCTAAGTGTTTGTTTTCCAACTGTATCAACAAAATAGGTATTTTTTCAGTATATATATTTTTTTGTTAGATCTTATTTGATACACTGTATAAGCGATGAATAATATAATATAATTAATATTATTTACTTTTTATATTGTTTGAGTAAAATATTAAATAACAAAATATTCAATCAAAATAATTTTATCTAATTTTAACTTTATAATAGATAAAAATTAAATTATTTTATCTTATACAGTTTTATACAATTAAAATTAAATAAAATTATTTTAACTAAATAAATTATTATTCAATATATTATCTAAATATAAATAGATTATACTATATTATTTTTTCAATGCTGCTACATGACGTGAACAAGAAGCCCAAATTTAGCTTGCCAGAGTGATGTGGTGCATATCACTTATATATAATTATAATTTTTTCAACAAATTAAAAAGTATTTATTGAAAGACAAGAATATTGACGACGACGAGATTACTTCAGCAACGGCGGCAAGATTCATATCAGCAACAACAAGCCTTTCTGTTTCAAATCAAAAGAGATTAAAACTCAGGTGAGATTTGTGTTTCAACGATAGCAAGTCTTTCCTTTTTCCTTTATGTTTCATCTCTATTTATAATCTGTTACATTGCAGGAAGGAACAGTGAAAACATGAATACAGAAAACTCAAGGAGGAGGAGTAGAAACCATGCCTAATATGTACGGTAACAAAAAGTTAAGTAGTGCCCTCAGTAACCTGCAAAGAAAGCCACAAGGAAGAAAAACTTTAAAGAAAAAAAAAGTTGCAATGGCATTCCAGATTTCCAGTTCCAGTTAACAGCAATCTGTGAGAGCTTTGATAGTGTTTCAAGTCCGAATTCAACATACAAGAAGCATTCTTTATGTGGTGGCCCTTATCAATTATTATATAGTGTGCCACTGTATTTTGATAAACATTTTTATATTATATGGTGCCAAATATAGATTGAAAAATGATTAGTCAATGAGCTAAGATTACAAGAGAACTACTTGTCTGGACAATTTGTCAATGCATAGTAAATTACATCTAACCTAATAGTTAATTACAGCTAATCTCCAGGGGATTTTAAGTTTTGGTTTTGGGCTTGAAATTTAGAGTTTCAAATGTGTGAAATAATATATACAGATTCTAATACCAAGCAACTCACAGGCTCCGTCCACAAGCATTTGCAGAAATTAACTAAAATACTGTTTTTTGCTTTGATGCGACATCCATATATGCGTAACTCGTTCCAGAAAACAAATCAGTCCAAATTTTCTTGAATCTTTATGACCTATTTCAACTATAGTTGTAAGCCATGGGATATGCAGGCTTTCTATAGAAGAGATGGTATGTATCATGCGGTGCTATCAATCCTTGGATTTACCATCAAATTCAACAAATTGAATAGCTTGAACATGTGCACTATAATAGAATGAATCGTGAAACGCCCAAGAAAAAAAATAATCCAGAGAGGATAAAGATAGTGAATGACACATTACCAAAAATAATTGATAAAGAAAAGACAAAAAGAAACAAGATAGGAACCCAACTAAGTATATGAAGTTTCTCAGTAAGCACAATTCTTCAAGATATGAACCAAATGCACAGTCTGTGAGCATTACAGCACCTGCATTCATCTATTCACAAGTGAAGATACAAAAATCAATGACGTGGCCAATGGTAAAGCTATACTATCCGCCACTTTTATACGCATGAAACTGAAACAGTAGTTTCTTGATTCTCTAATTACTACTTCCTAGTTGTTTTCGATGAAGTAGTTCCTTTTTTTTTTGGGTGCTAGTTCCTTTATGTCTCTATGAACATTTCATGACACTCTTTGTCACCAATTTCTCCGCAATGCTCTCCGTTTTTGGAACATTTCATCAAACACCTCGATGACACGATCAGGGGACTCATATATGAAATACATGACAATAAGAGCAATATCTGTGAGACCAAGTCTCCTTCTAGAAATGAATGCATGAACCCTGATACTTCCAGTGCAGCTAAGCTCCTGGTGGTGAAGACCTTGCAGGTGGCACAGCAACTGGCGATGGGGTGAATTTCGGGTAGTGGCATAGATGTTTGGATGAGATTGTGTTAATGGCGACGGCACAGATGCTTCGCCGAGGAGATGAATTTTATGGCGTAGCTGCGAAGGAGGGGTTGAATTTACAGCGACGGTGTAGATGCTGATGGTGAGGGGGGTTCTAACGTGGCTTGGCCTACTCAGATTAGTTCCAGATCAGACCTGCCACGTGATTCGGGTGCACAAAGTCGGGCACATGTTCTGCACAATAGCATTTTTCTTATTTTTTTATACAGTATATCAAAAGAGACTTTAAAGACTTGAGTACATTAAATGCACCCACGTGTATTACAATGAGACTTAATTTGAGACTTAATTTACACAAAATATATGCGCCGATTGTTTTAACTTATATAATATACATGAAATAATATATGGCTTCAAACCCTGAAAAACATTCAAAACCAAATTAAAGGAAATGAGCTCTATAGTCCCAAAAACAAAAGAAATTATTATATGTTTTTTGAGAACAATAAATATATATTTTAAAAAATATTTTTATTATTAATTTTTTAAAAAAATTTATATAAAATTTATATTAATAACTTTAAAATTAATAATAAAAATATTTTTTAAAACATTCATTTATTATGCACTCCAAAAACATACAATAATATTTTTCCATAAAGGCAAACCTAAAAGCTAGGGAGGGGTTTACCTGCCAGTCAACCATGTTAATGCATGCCACCATGTGAGAGCTGTGAAGAAAGTGACATATTATCCACCCTAATATTCCCAAAAGAAATGTGTGGGTGTCCTTATTTATTATTTGGGGCATGCCTAGTTTTTTAGAGTTCAATAATTTCTCATGAGGGTACAAAACTATAAATTTGTAGGGTGATATAGTTGGATGGGGCCAATATTGTCAAACCTTCTCGTAATTCATGGGTCCATATCAATTTTGTTATTATGATCTATAATCTACCTCTAACTCTGCCCAGTTTATAAAAGTGATTTTATTATTTGGCAAAGCTTTTCTTGATAAAATTTTACAAAGTTCTAAATTTTTTTCTTTCATTACTAAGAAAAACTACTTAAGATGAAACAAATATTTCTACTATATTATTGTTATTAGTTATGGGATTCATTATTATATATTTGCAGCCCGATACATCAATACTTTTAGGGCAGTTTAGCAACCCTCGAAATTAGTTTAGAATTGTTTAACATTGTGTTTGGATGTTTTTTTATTAATAGATCCGAATAGAATAAATGGGGATGGACTAGAAAGGAAGGGAATGAGTGGAATAAAACTAATTTCTCATTGTTTGGAAGATTAATAAGGAAACCAAATAGAATTTCATTATCTTTATTTGACAGTTCAATTATTAAGGAATTAAACACAACTATTATAATTTTAAACTTTTTAAATAACCCTTTTAATTTATTAAAAAATGAACAAAGATATCTAATATGAGGGGGTAAAAACATAAAATATCTGTCTTTGACTTATAAAAAGTTTTAGTTTCCTCATTTCACCTCAATTTTGAAGAAAAAATAAATTGGCCTTTTGAAGGGAAAAGGGGGAGAATGGATCTTCTTGAGTTTCTTTCCCTTTTTATTTATTTTTAAACTCTTAAATTTGGGAACTTATTTTCCTTTCTCTCATTTCTTTTTCATTCCTCTCATTACCTGTCATCCAAACATAATGTAAAGTAATATGATCATATAAATTTAGGTTATTTTGTAACTAATTTTAATTTATTCTTAATTTGATTAAAATTTGTCTTAAGCCAATTATAATAACAAATTTAAAATCATAAGCACATTTAAAATTTAAATATAGCGGGGGAAACAAAACAAGATAAGGAACCTTTTAATTTAAATATAAAAGAAAGAAAAAAAATAATATAACAAAATGAACAAAAGTTTTGGAGAAAAAACAGGAGAGCCATCAATAGATTTGGTTCACAATAAAACCAACTTTGCATTATTTTTTTTCTAAACTAGTTTTAGGCTTTTAGCTCTAAATATATTAGATAAGAAATGGTTTTGGTACTTACCAAGCACTAAATATTTTAAGGAAAATGATTAATGTCACGAAAATTTTTTACGGAATGATTTACGAATGAATCCTATCCATATAATCCCAAATCTCCCCTGATTTCTGTCAAAGGAAAAAGGTAGAAGTTTCCCTTCCTTACATTTCCAAGTCATTCGTAACAATTTCATGAATTCCTTTTCGTGCTATATAGCACTACTAATATTTTAAAACCAGCCCCATTATAATAGTTATTTGATTTTTTGAGTTTGGTAAACACACCCTTTAAGTCTCCCATTTTGTTTCCTCCTCTTTTATTTTTCTTTTTATCCTATCATTGTTTTTAAGAAATTACTTTGAGTCAAAACATTCATTTGTGTGTTCTTATATTCCCATTGTGGAGAAAATAAAAAAAGTGAAAACTATACCTTATTATAACAAAAAAAAAAGGATATATCAAGAAAAAGTGTTTGTACTCGAAACAGTGATTCAGCGCGTTGGAATTATCGAAACTTAAAAGAGAAATTTAACTGAATTTATTATTATTAAATGTGTCATGAGCCTTGTGGCCTACGTTGATTGCAGAACACAAAAGTGATTTAGTATTTTTCGTGTTGTTTGCCTCTGATTAGGTGAGTGGTGGTTGAGCCAGAAAACTATCTTCTGGTTGAGGAAATTGAATTGGACTCAATTTCACATTCTTTAGACCATTATATAAATGATAAATAGTACAGTGTAGTTAATATTATTTATTTTAATATAATATTTGAATAATATAATATTTAATTAAAATAAATTTATTTAATTTTAAATTTTATAATAAATAAAGATTAAATTATTTTATTTTATTTAAAATTATATAAAATTATTTTGATCGAATAAATTATAATTTAAAATTTTATTTAAATATAAATAATATTATTTATATTATATTACCTGTTATTTTATGCTGGATACGAAATGGGCTTAGGTATTGTGGCTTTAGACATGAGATTATAAAAAATGAGCCACTGTATACCGCCGCCAATGATGGATCTAAATCTTAATTAAGCAAGCACCCCCTTTTGCGGTTTATTAATTGCCTTTCTACCATTCCTATTCGAAGAATTCTAAAAAAATTTTATACAATTAATTTAATAATTTTTTTAATTATTTAATATATAAAATATAAATATTTTCTAAGTTTTCAAAATGTTAAATATTTCTACATTTATTTATAATATATAATTTCTAAAACACACACTTTGAAATTACCACCTAAATTACCTCCATCATTCTAAAATGGTCATGTCATTGTGTTTATAATAATATTCTCAACTTCTCCTTCTCCAATATCTTTTGAATATATCAGCAGTTATGATCAATGCATTTTCTATTTTTTAAAAACTGAAAGGAGTCTCCTCCTCTTCTTTCTTTTTTTTTTTTTTTCTTTTTACAGTTACAAATGCGAAAAGACACTAACCTTTTCTTTCTTTAAATTTAAGTTTATGAGTTTTTATATTGTCAAACTCATAAAATTAAACTGAGTCTCATGAAAGGATTACAAATTATCAATAGAAAGTCAAATATCCATCGTCAAGGAGTTTGCAAACTAACCAGCTCAATTTCTTTTTCATAGCATTAATTACCACAATATTTATTTTCAATTATATGTAACATTTTTTTATGCATTACATATATATTGAAATTAATTACATATACCTTATTGCGATATTATTCACTATATCATGCATTTTTATATAGAATATACACATAATTATATATTTCATTTTTTTTAGTAACATATAATGTATAAAACTTGGAAAGATTCTCTAACAAAGAGAATTTAAAATAATTTTGTTGCCCCGGTTTTTATCTAATTTTTATTTAATACTTTATTCATTAGATATTAGTTGGATTATTAAACTAATTGATTAAAAAAATTTACAATTTTTCAAATAGGAATGGTAAAAAGCCAATTAATAAGACAAAGTGGAAGTTAGCATTTTGAAAGTTAAAAGAACTATAAATTTTCTAAAGTAAATAGTAAATTATCCTTCACTTTTATTTATCAGTTCTCTCCTTGTTACCAAAAATTAGTTATTTATTTTTTCTTATGTTTTCTATCGTATGATCATGTCACATGAAAAGAATTCTATATCTTTGTGTAAAGTCTCAAAATTTTAACTTGTATATGATTTTTGTGTTATATCTCTAAACATTGACATGTAAAACTAGCTTCATTTTACGTTATATCATCTCACATTTTATGTGTCTATGTCCCTGTCCCATCTAGATAGGATCTAAGAGTTTTGACTACTTGACTAGTCTCCAACTCAAAGTGAAATTAAATTTGTTGTCTGTTCCTTGATTAGTTGTTTGAGTGGAAGTAAGTGTGATTGCTAACTAATTTTCTATGATAATTCATATGTTTATCTTAGAGAAAAATATGATAAGTAAAAAATGTTAACAAAATTTTGGTGTGTGTAAATTTAGTTTTGTATGAAGTGGATTTTACTCAAAAGTAATTTTATAGTTAAATTACTTAAATTGTATGAATAATATTAATAAAAATTATTCTTGAATGTACAATTATGAAAGGAAATGTTTGTATTTATTTTTGTCTTGTTTAGATTATAAAAAAAATTAAGATTTTTTTTTTTTTGTAAAACATAAACTCAAACGTAATTTTCTTTAAAAAAACAAAAGCAACATCTCAATTTTGTACCCACACAAATAAATTATTTTAGACATAACTACCCAAAAATGACATACTTTAAATCATGGCAAGGGGCGGGATTCTAAGCTTTTAAAAACTAAAACAGATACCATTAAATGTGTATTTAAATTAACTTATTTTGTAACATCTTGTCTTCATTTCTCACTTATCAATTCTTCTCTCTTCATTCCTTTTCAAAGGATGACAATTCTCTACTTAATCAAGTCATTTATAATTAATAATTTTATTTTTTTTGCATAAGTAAGTAGTTTTTTGCTCGTGTGTATTTAGATTAAAATTTATAAATTTAATTTTCTATGAACTTGATTATGTTTAATAGTAGGTTTGCATGTAATGAGTTATATTTAGGTAGCAAAACTGTCATGAATTATATTGAACTAGAGAATGATGTAAATGGAAAGTGTATTGATTGATTTACTGATGAGTATATATAGCAGTACACGAGTAACTAACAGCAACTAACTGATAACAGAAAACAATGGTAACTAATAGAATTGAACTAACTAAAATTCCTATATGTAATACTCCCCCTCAAGGTGGGAAGTAAATTTCAATGACTCCTATCTTGGACAACAAACTTTTGAACTATGTTGCTGCCAAAGGCTTGGTAAGAATGTCTGCCAGCTGATAATTGGTCTTAATATGAACTAATCTGATGAGCCCTGCAGTGACCTTTTCCCACATGAAATGATAATCGATTTCAATATGTTTGGTTCGTTCATGGAAAGCTGGATTGGAAGCTATATGAATCGCAGCCTAACTGTCACAGAAAACCATTGCTGAACCAACATTGACTTGAAAATCAGTGAGCAAAAAATTTAGCCAAGTGACTTCACTAGCTAGAGCAGCCAAGGCACGACACTCAGTCTCTGCTGAAGACCTTGCAATTGTGTTCTACTTTTTAGATTTCCAGAAAACCAGTGAATCACCAATGAAGACACAATAGCCTGATATTGACTTCCCGGTATCTAAACAATTCCCTCAATCAGCATCAGCATATGCATTTATCTTCAAGTTTGAAGCAGAAGAGAAGAGAACCCACTGACCTGGAGTGTTTTTCAAGTACCTTAGCAGATAATGAACTGCATTCAAATGTGTAGTTCTCGGCCGCGACAAATACTGGCTTAACTTGTTAACTGTATATGCAATATCCGGCCTTGAGATTGTCAAATATAACAATCTACCAACCAATCATCTGTACATTGAAATATCAGTTAACAGCTCCCCCTCATTTGCTACCAGCTTAACATTTGGTTCCATTGGAAGTTTTGCAGGCTTACAACCAAGGAATCCTGTGTCCTCCAGCAAGGACAGTGCACAATTCTCACTGGAGAAAAATGCCCTTTTTAGATTGGGCTATTCAAAGTCCAAGGAAATATTTAAGCTTCCCAAGTTCTTTCAATTTGAAGGTGGCTTGCAAGGATGTTTTTACCTTATCAATTGCTTCTTAACTTGATCTTGCAATGATGATGTCGTCTACATACCAGCAGTGCAACAAATGAGTCTCCATGTACCTTTGTGAATAAGGAGTAGTCATTCCTAGACTACTTGAACCCATGTGCTGTCAGCTTCGGTGAACTTATTGAACCACTATCTTGAAGCCTGTTTAAGGCCATAAATTGATCTATTCAGCCTGCAAACCATGTTCTCCCCCTTGCTAGGATACCCATGAGGCAAGTCCATGTAAACCTCCTCAAACAAATCACCATTTAAGAATGCATTATTGATGTCAAGTTGAACCAATGACCAACCTTTGATGGTTGCTAATGACAGCAAGACTCTCACAGTGGTGAGTTTAGCCACTGGTGAACAAGTGTCCATAAAGTGTACTTCAGCTTGTTGTATGCACCCTTTTGCCACCAAACCTGCCTTATGTTTGTCAACAGTACCATCAGGCTTGTATTTGGTCTTATTGACCCACCTACATCGAATAGTGGGTTTCCCCGGGGGAAGTGGCACCACAGTCCAGGTGTTGTTTGGTTCCATGGCTTCTAGTTCTGCATTCATAGCTTCTTGCCATTGAGGATACCTTGCAGCTTTGTGATAGAATTGTGGTTCAAAATAAGATGAAACCTGCATAACATATTCCCTATAAGTTGAAGAAAGTCTGTTAGAAGATAAATGAGCTGAAATAGGATAAATGCATTTTGTTTTGGTATTGTTGCAGCTGTAGTCTTGTAAGTAAGATGGAGGCTTGGATAGTCTAGTTGATTTTCTGATAGGTGCAGTAGAATGTTGTTGTGGCTGCGGTTCTGACATCAGTGGATCTGATGACCGTGTTTTTGATAATAGAGATTGAGGTTCTGGTTGTGGTTCTGGTTGAGGTTCTAGTTGAGACTACTGTGGGTTAGATGTATTAGGTATTTTGGGTATCACAATATCTGGAAACGGGTCAGGCATATCTGATAGGTGAGATACTATATGGAATGGAAACATATCTTCATGAAAAATCACGTCACGTGATATAAAGAATGTCTTAGTTTACATGTTGTGTAACTTGTAGCCTTTATAGCCTCTAGGACAGCCTATGAAGACGGCAGGTACTACACGAGAACTGGATTTATTTCTTTGAGAAGGCAAGGTGGAAGCACAGCACAGGCATCCAAATATTCTCATAGCAATATAATCTGGTTCCTGGTTATGCGGAAGCTCATAAGGAGATTTATTCTTCAGTATAGGAGACAGAGTGCAGTTAATAAGGTATGTTGCAGTTGAAATGCAGTCACCCCAGAAGTTTAAAGGAACTTTGGACTAAAAAAAAATGCTCTTGCAACATTTAACAAGTGCTGGTGCCTCCTTTCAACCACAGAGTTCTGTTCTAGTCTTTCAACACGGGAAAATTGATGAAAAGCACCCTTTTCCTGAAAAACTGTCAGGGAAAGTTCTTTTGCATTATCTGATCTGAACTTCTTAATCACAGTGTTTAATTGTGTCTGTATCATAGTGAAAAAAATCAATCACTAGTGCTGGAGCCTGTGATTTAGCTTTCATGAGATAAGTCCAAGTAAAATGAGTGCAATCATCAACTACAGTAAGAAAATACTTATGTCCAGCATATGTGGGTTCATGATATGGTCCCCAAATGTCACAGTGCACTAAATTAGATGGAGCATTTGAAAGATGATTATTTGAAACAAAAGAGAGTCTTCTTTGTTTGTAATGGACAAACATGACACATATCTGAAATGAGAGACTTACAAGGTTTACAGTTGAGTTTATTGTATGGAGTCTCAAGCTTTTGAGCTGAGAGATGACCTAACCTAGAATGCCACACATGGGCAGGTACATTATTGGAAACAAGACTATTACAAGTAAGACTAGCATGTTCAGCTTCTCTTGGTGATTGGGGATGAGCTTTTAGAACATAAAGTCCTTTGTAAAGATCACCCTTGTCTATCATCTTCGAGTGGCTGTCCTGTAAAACAAAGGAATTATTGTTGAAAACAATAGAAAAATTAGTATTTTTCAACAAAGCACTAACAGAAATTAGATTGACATGGAAATTGGGAATATAGTGAACATTCTTCAAAGTTAGATGATCATAAACTTTGACAGTTCCTATAGAATGAATAGGTATTTTTGAGTTATTTGGAAGTGTGATAAAAGAATTGTTAACTGGTTCTAGAATTTTGAAATTGGACAATTCATGACAGATATGGGTACTTGCTCCTGAATCTAATATCCAGGAACTTGAGTGACTCGAAAAATTAGAAAAATTGGCAAACAGATACCTGCAAAGGATGCAGAAGGCTCATTGAGCTCCATCTTTGATTTATATGCAAGTGACAGATGGGTAGATAACATGGACATAATTTGCTGGCATTGTGCTGAAGTTTCGCTGTTCAATAACAGTATTGTCTGAAACTTGATTTATAGCTGCTGAATTTTGATTTTGTTTAGACCTTGGCTTATATATCGGAAGATAGTCATGTAGCTTGAAGCACTTGTCTACTGTGTGACCAGACTTGCCACAATGAGTGCAAAGTGGCCTATCTTTCTTCTGTTGCTTGCCCTTAGATGCATCAAGATGTGTTCTTAAATTGTCACCTTTAACGGCAAGAGCAAGCTGAGAATCAGAAGTTTGAGCACTAATTTCCCTCTGTTTTTCTTCTTGCATCACAAGGGAGAATGCTTTGTTTGTGGATGGCATAGGCTCCATGAGAAGCATTTGCCCACGGATCTGAGCATATGACTCATTTAGTCCCATCAAAAAGGACATTACATACTCATTTTGTTCATGCTGAAGTAATGGCCTTACTCCACCACACGAACAAGAGCAGGAAGGCTATATAATCACTCAACTCCTCCCAAATCGATTTGAGCTTGGTAAAATACTGAGTTACAGTATTGTTACCCTAAGTGAGGAACATTAATTCCTTCTTCAATTGGAATATGCGTGGTCCATTTTTCTGGAGAAATCTCTCCTTCAGATCAGACCAAATTTCTGCAGCAGATTCAAGATAGATGATGTTGGAGATGATTTCTTTGGATACAGAATTCAAAATCCAAGAAATCACCATATTGTTGTTCCGTTCCCATAAAAGAAGCAACTGCGGATCAGAATCATCAGGCTTCTCAATGGAACCATCAACAAAACCAAATTTGTTCCTGATAGAGAGAGCCACCTTCATAGCTCGACTCCAAGAATTATAATTGCCACCGATTAGCCCCTGAGAAACCAGAACTAAACCATGATTATTAGAATGATGAACATAGAAAAGATTGGATGATTCATCCACGTCTGTAATGGCAGCCATTGAAGCAAGCACCGAAGAACACAGATGTAGATTACGAGAGAGAAAGAGAAAGAGATGTAGCAGAGTTCGTTAAGCTTCTGATACCATATTGAACTAGAGAATGATGTGAATGGAAAAGTGTATTGATTAATTTACTGATGAGTATATATAGCAGTACACATGAGTAACTAACAGCAACTAACTGATAACAGAAAACAACGATAACTAACAGCATTGAACTAACTAAAATTCCTATATGTAATAAATTATTTTTGAGTTAGATTGAAAAAATTTATATAAAAAATTACGTTGAGAGATGGCACCATCTAGTTTTGCCTTTATTCTTGGTCCCGATGATACTTCATTACTATCGATGCAATCCATCCATATGTCGGAGCACATATGAAATGAAACAGACGACACGATAATAATATGTAGACAAGCTTGTAAAGTGAAGAGCTTTAATGAGAATTCTCACATAAGCAAGTTTAGGATTATCTGTGATCAATTGACTTCTATGATATTGCATGAATAAAGTATTAGCCAATTGATCATCATTTAATATATGCTTTGGTTGAGTGATGGAGACCAGAAACACATACATTTCACATGCCATGAGCAGAGTACACAATGATATTGCATAATGTGACCATCCAGTTTGGTCTTTCCATTGAAGGAAAGACTTTGATTGGTAGAATTAACCTAGATTGACATGCTTTAGTACAGAATTTGTTAGGCAAAAATCCTCTTGACAAGAATATGCATAGCGTGCAAATCAAAATTCAATGGTTTAATAAATAGTTTAAAAACACAAGTCTTAATGATTGTGGTGAAATTAGTCATTAGTAATGGACTGGTGTGTATATTTTAAGGATTATAGCAGGGTATTATTTGTAGAGAATTCCTTATGATACTGTACCTAATTTGGTTACAATTTTCAAAGAATTTGTAGGAGAGCAGAAGATATAATTATAAAGCCATCGATTACGACCACTTAGAGATGGGAGGTGTTGCCTTTTTATTACAAGTAAATAAAATGCAAACAAAAAAGTTATAAAATACATTATAAATGTCAAGAATAAAAAAAAAACATAATCAATTGTAACACAAGAATTAAATGACTTTAAAAATAAATTAAATAAAATTATCAAAATAATAGAACAAACGATGTCATCTCTCCACCTAATATTTTATATAAATTTTTTTTAATCTAACTCAAAAATAATTCATAACATTTTTGTTATCTAAATATAAATTATTAACATACAAACCTATTATTAAACATAATCAAGTTTATAAAAAATTAAATTTATAAATTTTATCCTAAATACGCACATGCAAAAACTACATATTTTATGTAAAAAAAATTAAATATAAAAATAAAATTATTAAGTATAAATGTACTTAATTAAGTAAAAAATTATCACTCCTTAAAAATGAAGACAAACGAATTGATGAATAAAGAATGAAAAGTGAAGAGTGAAAGGTGAAAATGAGACGAGAGTTTTATATAAAGAAGGGAGGGAATTGAATGCGTGACATGTGACAGCATTCTGTGAATTGTGGTGATTGATGTGACACAATACAGTCAGTAAAATTCACCAGCTACTGACACGTGGCACAGTAGCTGACAGTGAAAGCAGTCCCAGGTACTGCACCACATCATTTAGCGTAATTGCTTAGGCATTGACGCGTGACAGCTTTTTCCAGAGCTGCCCAGTCTAATAGCGCATTGGACGTGCAACACCAGACGTGGCAAAAAAAAAAGGGTGCTTTTTGCGGTACCCATGCATTTGGGAGGGTTATAGTACCCTTCTGAGCTTGCCCAGCCAAATTTAAACACCTATCAAATATTTTACAATCAACCTCCACATGTTACCAAATGGCACGGGGCATGCAATTCAGGCTTCCAGTTCTTCGTAGGAGTTAGTGTGGTGGCTGCAGGCTGCATATACTATGGCACTGCCAAGCACAGTTGGGGGCGGCGAGTCTCTCTTGGCCTTGCTGTAGTGCCTGCAGCCGTGATGACAATTGGTGCCTTGATGACCATAGCCAGAAAGGCCTTGCGCAAAGTGGGAGGGTCCAACACTGATGTGGAACCTGAGTTGGAAGAACTTATTAGAGTGTCAGAAATTGCACAAGTTGTGGAGCAGTAACCCTCTATGACCATATTTCAGAGGCAGTATCAACCTCACTTGGTGCTGGCTTTTGCTATCCCATTTTTTCAGCAGCTTACGGGGATTAACATCATCGGATTCTATTCATCTAACCTCTTTCAAGGAATTTGAGAAGGCTGATGGAGATGATTTAGAGAAAAGGGAAACGTGGATTCAAGTAGGGCTGGGAGTAGTTTTTAAAATTATGAAATAACCCAAGAGCGGCAACTAGCAAATAAAACAAGTGAGAAACTATATTGGAAAAAGGAAACCACGTAGAGGCTGACTGTAAAATATTTAACGAAGTGTTTAAATTTGGCTGGGCCAACTCGAAAGAGTAACAACCCTCTAAAATGCATGCGTATTTGAGAAAACATCAAAAATAAAAAATAAAAATATGTGGCCTATTGCGAACGTGGCAAAAATCATCCTTGGCCTATTTTCAAAAATAATTTTTAAAATGGACCTAATTGGGTCAAAAATCCCGCTTACACAAAATAAGTTCTTATATACTTTAAAAGTATTATACTTAATTTATTCAAATTATAATAGTTAGATAACATAACTATTTAGATAGTTGAATTAAATATAAAATATTAAATAATAAAATTTAACTTAAATATCATACATTTAATGTAAATTACTTTAATATTTTTTCTTACACAGGGCACATACTTAAGGGTGTTTAAAAATTAATTCAATTCAAACAAAATCAAAAAATTTGAAAAATTATTTAAAAAAAATCAAAAACTAACTAAAACCAATCAAAATAGATTTTTTTATTTATTTTTTTTTAAAAACTAATCGTTTCGATTTGATTTTCGATTTTAATTTTAAAAATTAGATAAAAGTAATAATATATATTATAAATTATTTTTTATACATGATATTACGTTTATATCTTTTAGAATCTAAATTATTTTTTATATATTATAATGATATTATTATATATGACATAATATAAATTTATTTTGTATAAATATTATTATTATAATGTTAATATTTAAAATATAAATTTAAGAATATTATCAAATTAAATATAAAATTTTTGAGATTTTTTTGATAAGCACTATTACTATAACATAAATTTAAATTAATGTTTAATAATTAATATCATATTAGTTATAGATATTAATTATTATTTAAGTTAAAAACTCCATTAAATACTAAAATTAATCTTAATTCATGCTCTATTTGATTCAAATTCAAAAAAAAAAATATCTGAAAAAAATTAATCAACGGAACCAAACCAACATGCTCTACAGAAACTAAACCGATTGGGTGATTTAGGGAGAGAACCGACGGTTCGGTTGGGATCCGTGAACACCCCAATGCACAAAAGTCAAGGCTCTGACCCACTCACCTCTTCACTCACCCCGTTGCACCTCTGAACACACGGCACAAGAAGGCACGCAGCAGACGGTTATAAGGAGGGACGGACGCAGAACCAGAAAGGGGAGTCGACTCCATTCTGTTAAAAAAAAGCCACACATAAGCCAAGAGAGGGAGGAGGAAGGCCATTGGGTGAGAAGAGGAAGCAGACAAGTTGAGGGACAGGGACAAGTTGAAAGAAAAAGAATTGGTGAGGATTTTCAGTGAAGCAACGGGGAGTTCTGCATATTTTCTCAGCAGGAGATACACCACGAGACCCACAGAAGAGACAAAGAGAATAGGAAGAAGGAGCAGCACTCACCGAAGAGAAGAAATCCCCAAGTTGTTGAACCCAATGGTAATTTCTCTTTGCCCCTCTCTTGCTTCTAGTGTTAAATCTTTAGTACTATTATTCACCAATTTGTTGATCTTCCCCCTGCAATTTTCTTTTGCTCCCCTGTTCCCCTCACCGACCAGCCCCGACTTGTCATTTGAAGCTCTAGTTGGATGCTTATGTGATTTGTGGTGTTGTTGATCCTTTCCTGTTGTTTGGGCTGCTTATAAATTGAGAGAATAGTTTTTATTTGTGAAGTTTGATCACCATATAGGTTCTGGTATTTTTATTTCTTTGGTATAGTTTTTGTGCCGTTCAGTTGCCCATATACTGTTTGATAAAATGCTTTACAGGTGATTTTGGTTCAAAGATTGAGTGAGCTGTATTTCTGTTTCATCTCTGGTTTATAATCTGACCAACTTCAAGGTTTCATGAACTTTACATGTATTTAATCTTCATTCTGGAATTTTTCGGCTGAGATGTTGGGAATGAATGGCAACCTGACTTGGTTTAATGGTTTAGACGCAAGGTTTATTTTGTCCATTTAGTTGTCTGGTCTGTACATATTGTTATGAAATCTTAAATAGGTGTTGGAATGTTCATTGTTTGTGTCTGCTCTGCATAATTTGTTTTGATTGGAAGACACCGTTTGAGGTTTTGGGGTAAGGAGCTAGAAAGCTCTGCCATAGGAACTTACGGGTTCTCTGCTTCTTTTTCATTGCAATGTTGGCCTGACTTTTGTCTAGTTTATTGTCAGTCTTTGTTTGATGAATTCTCTAATATTGTATTATCGACTTGACTGACTGTTGCAGATTGATAGATGTGTAAAGTGCTTTGGCTTGTTTCATTTGTTTCATTCTGTGCACATAACTTATTTGACAAAATGATCCAACAGGAATATTTCGAATATTAGGTTGACTTTGTAATTCAATATCTCTACTACTCTTGTGCACATCTGATACGAACCTAGGGAGAACCACACCCCAAATAGAATTTAAATAAGGTTTTGTGAGGTGATTGCGGAACTTATCTGAAAAGGATGTGGTATAATCTGCTTGCTTATTGCTTTGAGATTGGTATAATCTGCTTGCTTATTGCTTTGAGAAGTTTCATGGAGACTTTGGCTTTGTGGTTCTGAAATGATAAAAATAATAAATATTGGGTTGAATTCTGAAATTATTTTTGGGTAAAGATGAGAAGTTATTTTGGATTATTTTGGTTCTAAAATTCCTGCTGCATTGAATTTCTAATTTTCGTTGTCATCTTTGCTTTGATTTGGTTTTGCTTTAGTAGATAGATCAATTCATGTTTAGGTTATTGAAGCATCGTTTCCTTTTATGCCACTTTCGATTATTGTGGGTATTTGGTTGATTTATTTTGTTGAGCTTGTTACGTTAGTTACCAATTCCCTATTTATTTCTGCTCTTGTCTTACTCTTTTTTTCTTTCTTTTTTCTTTTAAATTTTCTAGATGAATGATTGAGTTTAATTGCTGAATTACTAATTATTAGATAAATTGTTGATATTCAATTCTGAATTATTTTGGTATCATTTGGAACAATATTTTGTATATTTACTTTTATAGTTGCATTAAAAAGCATATTTTATATTTGTAATATAAATAATTTGAGTCATCTGAGCCATGACGACTTGGTGATTTGAGACTTAAGAGTGATGTTTGTGGCTATGCGCTGAGCTTCATTTCTAAAATTTAACAATTAATCTGTGTCAGCTGAGTTGTAATAGCTTGTTGACTTGGAAAACAAATCTAATCGAGGCCACGTTGCCGTGACGGCTCTTCGGTCTCAAAATAAATTTAACACATCAACAAACCATTTTTTTAATCAATTAACAAATCACTTTCATTTTTATCAACCATTAATCCTTTAATTAAAATCCTTTAACCCACAAATATTTTCTAGACGAACTACGGGCTTTGATTCCTCAATTGGGGATACGTAGGCACTTTAGGCAAGCTAACCTTGTAAATATTTTCATTTTTTTCATTATTTGATTCCTCATTCGGTTAAGGCGACCTTTTGGTGATTTTAGTGAGAATTTCTGGAATTTTGATTCATGAATGGTTGCTCTGTTGATTATTCTGTAGCATACTTGCTCTGCCTTCAAGAGTGTGAACATGAGGTTCATCTATTCTTAATTTTGTTCCACGCCTAAATTCCTCAATCTTAAGGTTCTGCCGTTCCTTGAAATTCTGATGCAGTTTTCCTTTACAATTTAGTTTGTCTAACTTACTTTTTGGTCATGCTTTCAGACAGGAACTGGTATAGCAGAGCTAAAAGCTTAATTTTTGCTTTCTCTCTGTTTTTAGACTATTATTAGCCATAATTGTTTTACTACTAAATGCCACAATACAATGGTCCTATGTTCTGCTCTATGTATAATAACGTAACTCCTATACTTGTGTGCATGTATGTGTACCTGTTGCACATATATATGCATTATGCTTTGGACCTCTAAGTGATCTCCTACTACTAACTTATTTCTATCAAATCTACTGCATTCAACATGTACACCTATAGCTTAAAAGGAATGCCCCAATACCACTAACTTCCTACCCATTTTTTCTAGTTGGTGTTTATTGAATTTTGGTATATGAACTAGAGATAAATTAGAGTGGAGCATAAATGTGGGTTTGTTTGGTTCACTCCATTTATCAGATGGTTTTTTTTTTTTTTAATTTGACTTTAATATGCTTGGTTTATGTGAATTTCTCATTTTAGAAATTGGTACATGTGTAGGCCATTTTGCAGTAAAGTGCACCCTTCAACCAAAAGTTCTCTGTCCTCCTGTTCGTCCCCTTCTCTTCTTGCGTAGCCACTAGCCACTCCTAACTTCTGCTGGCAGTGGAAAACCTCTTTCCGTTTCAACTCTATGAAGTTTGTGAGTTTCTCCCTGTGCCTGTTTTTTTGTGTGTATAGTGGCATATGTACGAATCTTCTGCTTACACTCTTCATAGAAAGTTTTCTTTTGGTTTAAATTTTTGTTTTTCTTTCTTGGGTATTTGCAGACCTGTTTGAGTAAAGGTAGGGGCTTTCACTTCCCACCATGTCACATGCTGAATTTTTGTGGGATTAGGATCTTATTGGATTGCCCACTAGACCTTTCTGCAATCACTGCCTTCTCCCCTGTACCTACTGCTTTTGATGCCTTGTCATTTGAAGAAATCAACAATTCTGAGGCCAATGGTTCTCTGGGTTCAGAGGTTGGGTCTGAAAAGAGGCAGAAAATTGAAAAGCCCCTTGATGCTAGAAGCTTAATTTTTGCAGAACCATGGTACAAGACTGTTAAGAACTTGCACCTATGGAATGTCTCTTTTGTTGATGTCATATTAATCTCCAGTCCAATGGGTATTCTGGGATTACCCTTTCTTACTCGAATGAAGGGTTTCTCAGCTAAGGTAGTTCTCACGTTGATGTTATAAGATTTCTCTTTTCTTTTTTATTGATTGAACTACAGTCTCATTTTTGTCAATCTCTTTCCCCGAATTTTGTGTGCTTAATGTTGTGTTTGATTTGCTTAGATTTATGTAACTGAAGCATCAGCAAGATTAGGCCAGCTAATAATGGAGGATCTTGTATCTATGCATGCGGAATTTAGGCAGTTTTATGGACCAGAGGAATCTAATTTCCCTCCATGGCTGAGGCAGGAGGAACTTGAAGTACTTCCTTCTGAACTGAGAGAGATAATCTTGGGCAAAGATGGAGTGGAGCTAGGTGGTTGGATGCCCTTGTACAGGTGATCTATCCTTAATTTACTTACTTTTTGATTTTATCTCTTAGCTACACGGGACTAAAGATTCTATATCCGAAACCGAAAGCAGTATGCCTGACTACTAATGCAATAGTTGTATGTTGTTATATTTTGATTGACTCATTAAGTCATTATAATATTTGCACATTCAACTGTTATTGACTTCTTTGTTGCTGGAGATTGGTCATTTAAATAGCCAGTCAAAAATCACCCCTACCCAACATGGGTGAAGAGATCGGTCGAATTAATTCCCATCTGCGAATCCATCAGTTATTTGCCTTGGTATTTTTGTTATATACACTCATTTTGGAAATTATATCTCTATTATATATTGCTTGTTTGTGTAGTTAATGAGTTGCTTCTTACACTGTAGTGTGAATGTTATTGCTTAGTCCATTTATAAATTGAAGTCAAATTAATATGGCAAATTTTGGTTGTTGAGGCTGTAACGTGTGGAATTCCTCAGTGCAGCTGATGTGAAGGATTGCATGCTAAAGGTTCAGACACTTAAATATGCTGAGGAAGCTTGCTATAATGGCACATTGATTATAAAAGCATTAAGCTCCGGTGTAGAAATAGGCAGTTGTAATTGGATTCTAAGTGGTCCAAAGGGTGATATTGCTTATCTTTCAAGCTCCAGCTTCATTTCTGGTCATGCAATGACTTTTGATCACCGCAGTCTACAGGGGACTTATATGTTAATTTATTCAGATTTCTCATCCTTGAGTGATACACAAGATGTTGAGGATACACAAGATACTTACTCGGTTCCAACTGCTGACAAGTTATTACCTCTCAGGTATGAGGTTTTGACATTCTGTTCCCCTTCAAATTCTAAAGTTATATCTAGACACTAGTTATTTCTATTCAGAAGTTCAAGTTATCATCTTAAGGTGGTGTTGATGAAAATTTTCTCCTGTTAAGATTGACTTCCATGATGATTACAACTGCAGTTCTCTAGATTTGGCTGGATTCAACCTTAACTCTGATGAGAGTTTAGAAGAAAAGGAAAAACTAGTTTTTATATGCTCATGTGCTGTAGAGTGTGTCAAAGGTGGTGGTTCGGTCCTTATTCCTATTAATCGACTTGGAACTATGTTGCAGCTTTTGGAGGAAATTACAACTTCACTCGAATCTTCAGCTATGAAGGTATCCATTCCTTTTAAGTATGTTCACTATTGAATGGTTGTCAAAATCAAGAAAACTATGAAGGAATATATTTTGTAGGTGTCATTAATTAGCCTTGTTTTTAAAGTGTAATCTTCTTTCTTGCAAAACTGCATACCCATATACTTTTTAGTTGCTTGTGTTCAACCTATTCACCGGTAAAATGCCTATCTTTAGCAACTTATGTGGCACTAACCTCAGATTCTTTTTTGTTTCTTCTTAATTTCATTTTCTTCCATATTTTTGGTTGCTAAGAGGTTTAGATCTGTGATATTTATTACCAGCATTCGTTGTTTAAGTTTTTTACTTTTTTAAATTTTCTTTTTGTCATTGTGATACGAGGGAATGTCAAAATTCCATACTTTTTGTAAAGTGAACTAGAAATAATTTGTTTTGACAGTTTCTAAAATTTCATAAATTTTTTTCAATCAAATAAAAATAATTGACAAAAGGATTTTTTGGAGAAAAATGAGATGCCTGCTTACTAACTTCTATTATTCATCTTTTTCTACTTGTAGGTTCCTGTTTATATAATTTCTTCAGTGGCCGAAGAGTTACTGGCATTCCTTAACATCATACCAGAGTGGCTTTGCAAACAGCGGCAGGAAAGGGTACAGACTTTTAGACTTATGAATTTGTTCCATTGCACTTGCATACTTCTACTTACAAAAGTTGACCTTTTATTTTACCTACTTTAATTGGTGATGCAGCTATTTGCTGGGGAACCATTGTTTGCACATGTCCAGCTTCTAAAAGAGAAAAAGCTTCACGTGGTTCCAGCTATTCATTCACATAAACTCTTGTAAGGTTTTTATATTGTCTTTCCTTCCTCCTATCGCTTATAAGGCACTGTTGATGATGGCAATGAATTATAAAATTGGTCTCCTATTGCACTTCCTGGACGCAAAAACATGTATGGTTGCTATGTTTAATTATTTCTGGAAAATTTTGTATCTCCTGACTCAGAATTTGAGTTTCTGTTAATAGCCTCAAAAGGTATGAGAAGGGTTCAATTTCAACTAACTGCTTAAGCTACGGATGGTTGGCCTGGACTGTTTTTATTGTTATTTGCTCACAGAAACTGATGTATTGTTCATAGAATGAATTGGCAGGAACCATGCATTGTATTTTCTCCTCACTGGAGTCTGCGTCTTGGTCCTGTTGTTCATCTGCTTAGGCGTTGGTGTGGGGATCCAAAATCTTTACTTATCCTTGAGGTGTGATACATTCCTCACATAATATAACTACTTCTGAAGCTTGATTGCAGTCATTGTATTCCTTAAATATTTTTGTTTAGAAATGTATCTTGATATATGTGGTCTTGTAAATTTCCTCCTGTTAATGAAGTTAGAATGGCTTTGATTAATTTTGTGTTGAATTTACTCTTTGCAGGATGTGTTGAATCCTGAGCTAGCACTCTTACCTTTCAAGCCAATTGCAATGAAGGTTCTTCAATGTCTGTTTCCCTCTGGAATAGGGTAGGTTTACCTTTCCCTTAGTTACTTCTTCCAATACGCACATTCATGTATGTGTCTCATTGTTATTGCCAATAATTTTCAATATCTGTATAAACATCTAGCTGATTAAGGAACAGTCTATATGTGTGCTCGGAGGGCCCAAGGAAAAGAGGGGAGAGAGAGAGAATCCTGTAAAGAATGTAAGATACAACACTGAAAACAATTTGTTCAAAGGTGATTGCAGAATTAACAGTACGTGGATTGGCTCTTACCATACGTGGCTAGTTTTTCAATCAGAGAATAGGACTGCGTTGCATGTCCTTTTTTTTCACTTCAGAGTACCTCTGCATAATATATCTACTTTATTTTCAAAATGATCCTTTCTTTGGAATTTAGACAATAAAAGTCTTTGTCTCTGCTGACAACAATTTGATTTGTGTATTTAGTATTCTCTATTTTGATTTCCACATTGTAGGTTGCAGAAAGTTCAGCCTTTGCTTGAGACATTGCAGCCAAAGACTGTTCTGGTAATTGTACGGAGCTCAGTTTATACCCTTTATTATTGTCTTACAAGATTATACATGTGATGATCCTGTTTTCATTTTTATTCCTTTGTTATTCTCTAGTTCCCAGAGGATTTGAGGTTGCAGATAAATGCTTCAAGTGCAAATTCTTTCTCACTTTTGCATTACACAGAAGCTAAAACTTTACGAGTATCATGCCGAAAGGACAGTTCACTGTTAAAAATTTCTACAGACTTGGCTTCCCAGTTTTATTGGAAAAAGTTGAAAAAGCAAGAAATTGATATCTCAAGATTAAAGGGAGAGCTGTTTATGGAAAATGCTAGACATTACTTGCTCATGGGAAATGATCAAAAAAGTTCCTTGAGAAATAGGCCTTTGGTACATTGGGGTTCACCTGATTCGGAAAAGCTTCTGGCAGCATTATCAAAGATGGGCATTAATGCATCTCTGGAACATGGTATGAGTAACACTGAATCACAAACTGTGTGTATTGTTCGCACACAGGACCCTCACGAAGCCTTGATAGAGATTGGAACCAGCAGTACTGTTATTACTGCTGCCAATGAGAATGTGGCTTCCCACATTTTTGAAGCTGTAGACAACATTTTGGATGGGGTTTGATATAATGGATTTTTGCTTACTGATGTTTGTAAAATCATTGTATCAGCATATTGTTCTTATTTATTTATCAGTTAATAACACAACTATCACTGTTCACTACTTGCTCTTCGTTTCTTTGATCAGGACTGGAATCATCTAACCATGACTTTTAGGGTATGTTTGGATGGAGGAGTAGTAAAGGGAAATGAGAAGGTTAATTTTTCATTTTTAAATTGAGATAATTATAAAATGTTTATAAAAATGAAAAATGAAAGATAAAAAGGTTAATTGAGAATCTTTCATTTTATTGTTTCACTTTAAAAAAAATTTCAATAAAGAAAATTTTTAATTAAAATAAAAATTTTATCTTTCCTTTTCTTTTCCTCCAAATTTTTCCGTTCATACATATCTTTAGAATCCAACTTGTAAAGTGGTCAGCGCCCTTTTTTCTTTCTTTTATAATTATATAACTTCATAAATTTGTAACTTTTTCGTGTTTTGTCCCACACGTTGTGGATGCAGCATTGAGAATTGATGTGGATAAGAAACCAGGAAAGCACTTACTCGTGTGATTGTTACTAGACACAGATATGAAGAGGATAAAAGATGAGTACCATAATCTATATGGAGTTTCTTTACCCTATAAAATTGAAGAGACAGCTAAAGGGAACTATAAGGATTTCTTGCTAACCTTGATTGTAAGAGGAGGCTAATTGGAGAAATTAAGCAAAGAACAAAACCTTGGAGTCATTTGAAAGATAAAATTAGTGTTTTGATTTGTATTTCCTTTGTACTCCAAACCCCCCAACCCCCCGTCCAAAAAAAAAAAATGCTTTGAATTGTTGCTGACCTAGAAAACACAGCTATGACACAGAACACAGATATGATATGACATGGATATGGGAATACAACAAATTCTAAAATTTATAGGACATGACACAGCTAGAATACAAAGTACAAAATTAATATGAGATTAACATAGAAACACAAATACTAAAGATATCTATAAGATAGAAATACAAATTTTAAAACAAGCATTTGTATTTAAAATATAATTACGACATAATCATTCCTAATACAAATCTTAAAGAAAAAAATTCAATATTAGTCATTGTAAACACAATAAAAGACTAGTTTATCCATTTTTATGATATTGCATCTATATTAGCACAAATTAAATAAAAATAAAGTGAAAAAATGATTACATGATACATATTATAAGCTATCCTAAAGTGTGTGAGAAGTATCCGACACGAATACGTGTTTAACATTGGTGCAACAATTTTTTTGAAGTGTTCGTACTTCCTTGTTACTGATTGTCTCTTTGGCTATATGATATTCTTTACCTTGTACAAATAGTGTCTCAAGATAAAAAAAGATATAATCAATAAAAATTGTTTTTGTTAATTGTGGATAATAAAATGGTATTACTTCTATGAAACAGATACCCTTTGTTATAATTTTGTGACTATTGTGTGTGTGTGTTTGCTTTTATCAGAGTTAAATGGAGGGGTGACTTTCTATGATTCTAAGGTAGTACCTGGCTAAGTATGTTCTGCTTAGCTTCCTATGAAGGAACCAGAAAACAATAATGTACATTACAAAATTAGACAGGACAAAGTTTCAAACAAGTTACTTTGTTAATGTCAAATAAACTATTGTTCTGTTTTTTAATATATCTTTGGATTCAATTAGAGAGTACGACAAAACGCGAGCAATAGAAAGTAAATGGCTACGATTCATTGTAATCTCCACTGAAATCTCCTATTTATTTTATTTTCTAGGATGTTACATACAAGTCCTTTTCCTAGGTTTTAAACTCCAGCCGTAGTTTTTCTCAGTCTCAAGCCAATATGTGTTCCTTTTGGACAGGAATTCTTCAATAATAAGTCAAAGTAAGTAATATAGAAGATATTAATAAATAAATAGTAAGAACTTTCTAGTACGAATTAGGAGTATTTTTACAAAATTCGACTCGTTTGAACTGCTCTATAAATCTAATATCTTTAGATTGAAAATAATAATTGTATGACCCTACTTATAAAATACGACTCTTAAGAATTAAACTGTAATTCTCATATTTAAAAATGTAATTCACTTCCACTATCCCAATTCTAATTCCTCATGGGTATAGTAAGAACTCTTTAAATTAACGAAAAGGTATTTGTATGTTACAAGGAATCTTGAATACATAAGCAAGAACGATTCTAGAATGCATAATTTTAATAGTCAAGCATCGATTTTAGTACTTAATTGGGGCCAAAACATGTTCACAGTCCGGCCATCCCTAAGGCACAAAATACCTTACTCCAAAGGTTGACCTAGAAATGAAGGACACTTTAATGTCATCACGTGAAGAACTTTTGAACTAGATGCTTTCAGTTTTCATGGGGTTATCAACCACAACAACTCCAAAGTAGGCGTACAAACATGTCTCAAAGAGTGGTTGAAAGCAACTAAACCACCAGAAGGATGAATTTTTAATAAAATTTTAAAGTATGAACTGACCTCACATAAAGAAATCAACCTTAAAGCACATTTTCTGCTGTCTTGATTTGTTTTATTGAGCTTGCTGATTTATGTGCTTATCAAGGTTATCAAAGCAAGTTTTCACTGAAAAGTATTAAAGGGTCCAATAAAAACAAAGTGTAAAAGCAAAATGTAAAAGTGTAAATGTTACATATTATATAAAATATCATTTAAAAAATAATACATGTACATATAATCTTGATGTAGAAATATTATAACTTAAATTTAAATATTAAAACGACAAATTTCACAACTTAAAAATATATATATAGATCATACATATTTAAAAGTAAGTGACATATTTAAAGATGTTAACATCTTCATCTTATAAATCCTTATCCTCTCCCACAATATCTTCATGATAATCGGGATTAGGTGAGAGCCAATGAGAAGAGAGAATGGGTTGGACTTGCAAGGATAAATTAAATATTTAGAATTAGAGAGACATATATATAAGGAATGAGAGGCAAATAGATGAAAACATTGGTGAATCATAATTCAAAATGAATGGGAAATACATTAAAACTATATTGAATGATAAAAAAGATGAAAATCAATAAAAAGAGATTTGGTCAATTTACATCATAAATGTGAAAGTATAAAATTAGGTTAAAATCGAGATTTTAATGTTTCAAAGCGTCAAGCGTAATGCTTTTATGAATTTTGAATTTTACCTAACATCCAAAGTATTTCTAAATTTTGAAATCATAAAAGCATGTGCTTTTATGCTTTGAGACTGGATTTTAACAATGACGGTGCCTATGGCCTCAGTTAAGCTTAACATAAAGGATTCAATTTTGATATGAGCCGACCCATTTGTACTAATCAAACAGATTACAACATCAACTAAGATAGAACCTCAAGTTGTCACTCATAACAAAGATAACAAAGACATGAAACTGAGAAACAGCCTCAACAAGGGAAACCAACCGTGATAACAGCTTCAAACATGAATCTGACTCAAATCCATTGCAAGATATGCTCAAGGTGAAACACTGTTTAGTCTTCTTTCCCCAACAGAGTGAGGAGGAATTTCCTGTAGTCTCCTGAAGTTTCCTTGGCCACTGCATGCTCAAGGTGAACGCTGTTTCTCTTGTAATAGACCTCTTTGATGTCCTTCAGGTCCTTCTCTGCCCTGGTGACAATCACACGGGTGAGTGCATCCTCATCGGTTCCAGCCATTTGCATCGCATTGCGCAGAACCTACACAACAGGAAAATCTGGGTAAAAATTCTTGTACAACAAATGTGTTTGATGTCATCTGCAAAGAGATATTCTAATTAATGGTTGAAACTTGAACATCTATACTGTAATATATATGAAATGAAGTGACATGTCACTTGCAGAAAGAATGTTAAGATTCTCACCTTTTCAAAGTAGTTCTTAGAGTCACTGATGCAACGAATTGCTGTGTGCATTGCCTTATGGAAGTCATCACCAGATGCTTCATCGAACAATTTCTGCAACCAGGAAAGAAAGAAAGAAAAATTAACTTCTCTTTTTTTTTTTTTCATAAGGTCTCAATACATTTTTTTTGTTTATAAAAATACTTGTTCAGAGGAACAATTAAGAATGAAATAAGTATTTCAAAAAGCTTGGCAATGAGGGGAAAACAAAAAGCAACTTTCTGCTCTTCTTTGTTGCATGACTTGCACCTTAGTGATGGCAATGCCATGGTCATCTCTGTAGCGGTTGAAAGTTGCCACAAGTTGGGTCTTGCTCCTTGTGGTGAGGATCCTGATAACTTCTTCATGGTTTCCTCTCTTGTCTTTGATGGCCTCATGAATAACATCAGCTTCAGACTGTGCCAATCTTGCGTTGATCTCACTGCCACCATACCTAAACGAGCTCACCAGACCAACCAGAAGCTGCTCAAAAATTAAACCACACAGACTCAGATCATTGATTAGTACAGCGCACACACACCTTAAGCACTCCATTGATTCACATCTTTCTCTTCAAAAACCAGCAAGTAACTACGGAGAATATTGACTTGCCTGGCGAAGATGGCCAGTGGTGTGAGCAGCAACATCTTCTTCCAAGGAGCGCTTGGTAGCGGTTGTGGTAGGCACGCCTCACAGCCAAGAGCTCTTCTGGTGAAAGGACACATGCAATTTCCACAATCACATTGTAGCCTTGGTTGGCATTCTTGAGGGCTATATTGGCCAACAGAGCATCACGTTCTGCAGGTCCCAGTATCCAGCGGTACATGGCTCTCTGTTTTGCACAATCCCCACAACTCAAATTCATGAGTGCATGCATGTATAACAGAAGCAATCAAAAAAAAAATGTTCTCATGAGAGACTACTTTGAAATTGTCATTGCAAAAGAGAAAAAGAAAAAGAAAATTTCATGTTCTTGTTAATATCATATTCGTATACCTCAAAGTCACCAGAGAGTTCAGACTCAAGGCGTTTGATGAGATCCTCTTGGAACTGGTTCTGGTATGCTTGTCTGATTTGCTGCCTCTGGCCAGCATTTCTGTGACCCAGTATTGCTATGATGGCCTTCTCATCAGTTCCCCATCCTGCAAAGTTTTGAAACCCATTGATTGAAACATCATGTTTCTCTCTAGAGATAGCTAATAAATCACCCCTTTGAATGATATCACACGGCCATCAATTATTGAAACAGATTATGATTCTGATGTGGGGCAAAATGAATTAATTTGCATTGGAAAATGACTGCTATTCGTAAATCAAGGATTATTGCAAATTGAGTCATGGATTTTCATTTCAAGATCACAAACCCAAACTAAAATGAGTTTTTCAAGAAGAGATGGGTAGTCGGATCTTCTGACCTTTGACAGCCTTCTGGAGAGCTTCTGCATCTTCAATGGGAGAGTGGTTGGCAGGAGAAATGAGGGTAGCCATGGTTGAATGTCTTCTGCACAATGCTGGCAGCTAGCTGGTTCTGAGGTAATTAGTAGGTTCATCAAAGAAATGCATTAGGTAGAATTCATATTAATTAATACTCAGGTCAGGCTTTGGAAATGTCGTTGTTTAAGTTTATTTGAATAATTCTCATTTTAATACATTGTTAGTAGTGATCATCGCTTAAACGTCATACTTATCTTTTTTTAGTTGTTTAATAAGTATATATTCTCAAAATTATTTTTGTATTAATTGAAACTAAGTTTCTTCTTGAACAATTTTAAAAATGTACTCTCCATATGGATTTAATATATTTAGAAAAATTGTTCCTCTTACATGTTACCTCAAGGCTTTAACTCAAAGTTTTTCGCTTCGATCAATTTTTTTTTAGGGAAACATTTATTAGTTTTATCTATGCAGTTGATACACCCTCTATTTGCAAAATATTAAAATCACTAAACCCGATTTAAAAATAATTTAATTATATAAATTTCGTTTAAATGAATTTAAATAAAATTGTTATAAATAATACTTCATAAATTAAATACAATATATCCATGTATAATTTATCGAAACAAACCTATCAAGCCTGTCTAGTGACCAGATTTGATTTCTATCTCTAACATCAATGTTAGTATTAAGTCGGTTCACGAAACTCCTATACAATTAATTATAGTTTACAATATTTGAAGAGGATCTCAAGGGGCTTAGTTTATACTATGCTTGGTTTAGATAGATTTGACATGATTTAGGATGTGTTTGGGTGGGCTTTTGTTTCACCCAAACTAGCTTTTTGAAGTTGAAACGAATTTTATTTATTTTTTATTTTATTTGTTTTGTCACTTGCATCGACGTAATTCTGATTTTAATAACTTGTTTGATTTAAAGTAATTATTTTTTTACTTTTAAGTTGAATATGATTTTTTATCAAACATATATCACTTCACTCAAATTCATTTATAATCAAAATTAAGTTTGTAAAATCAAGTTCATCCAAAATTAAATTTGTAAACTCTAATCCAAACAGACACTTAGATTGATTTGAACCAAATACAAGTTTGCATATTGTCTAATGCGCTTCAACTTGCATTTTTTGAGAGGAAGTCTTTATTTATTTTTCTTTCCAACGCCATAAAATCCAAAACAAACATGCTTGTCTAAATAAATTAATCATTTTAAATGTACTAGGTCGAAATAGGATGCATTTTTAAGTCGTTTAAAGATGAACTTATTCTCGATCAATACAAAATCTAGCTCCAAAATACCTTTATTGTAAAAAAAATCTCTAATATTATCTCAAAGACCAAAAAATACTGGTTTATTGTAAGATATTTGTTTCTCGTCTTACTTTCTTAAGTTTTAATTCGATGGGAAATTGTGAAAAGTTAAATTTTCGTAAATTTGTGAGGTACGGTGTGAAAAAAGAATCTAGTAGACTGACCCAAAAATGAAATTATTGGACGAACTTTTGAAAAACCTTATTGCAATCATATATACTAAAAAAAATAAAAGAGAATATTAACGTAACATGTTTGGCGCATATTGCAGCAATACTAAAAGAAGAAAAGGAAATATGTAGCCAAAAAGCGTAACTTACTTTGCCCATACTTATATAGTTAACATTGGTAATTTACTAGGTCTGTTATTTAAGTCAAATTTTTAATAAAAATATGTTAATTGGGATAAGAAGTGGCCTAGCTAATAATTTTTGCTCGTGATTTGATTTAATTTTGTAATACGATTAAAATAATTAAGTGATTCACACTGAACTTGAGTATTCATAAGAATTTTCATTTTTTTCAACGCAATTTCAAGAAATTCATCTAACAATGATACAAAAATAAAAATTTATTACTTAAAAAGATGAACCACCCATTGTAGCAATCAAACAGCTTACACCAGTAACTAAGATAAGAGAAACAAACCCAACAATGAAAACCAACACAGATAACACTTCACCAGACACAAACAGAACTAGAAGTCTTATAAACTAATCATCAGAAATGCCATCATAAGGTTCAAAGAAGAACTTCAATCCTCTTTGACCAACAGAGTGAGGAGGAAGTTCTTGTAGTGCCCTGAGATTTCCTTGGCCACAGCATCCTCAAGAGGAACACTGTTTCTCTTGTAATAGAACTCCTTGATGTGCTTCAGATCCTTCTCAGCCCTGGTGACAATCACACGGGTGAGTGCATCCTCATCTGATCCAACCCTTTTGATCGCATTGCGCAGCACCTGTGTAATCAGAAAACTTTCAAGGTAAATGGTTGTATCAATTTTAAAAAATGTTATTAATAGAATTCCCAAGAAAATAGCCAATTGAAAATCCAAATCTTTTAGGAGCACATAATAGGCTTCTTTCATAGTTTTCAAATTCGCAATACTCTCTGATACGTAGTTCATCACTTCTTTCCAATATTCACTAAAAATTTCTTTACATTTAAAGTATCACGAATTTTCGCAAGAACTAGTACGTGGGAATTGGTACGCAGTTCGCCTGGTTTAGGGGGCAATTTGGAAACTATGGCTTGTGTAACCAAAGTTTAATTTCGAATGACCAAATTATAAGAAATGAGATTGTTGTATAATAGCAGAAGAAAGAAAGTGATGATTTCACCTTTTCATAGTACTTGGTAGGGTCACTGATGCCCACGAATGGCTGTGTACAATGCCTTCTGGAAGTTATCAGATACTTCATCCAATAGGTTCTACAGAGATAAAAGGAAAACAAAGAATTAAAAATGATATAGACAAAAAGTCTAAATTTTCTTTTTCTTGTTTTCTATTGACATATTTAAAATTTTAGAGAAAAATTGAGAATATAATAAAAATTTTGGTGAAATGGGTAAAGGGTATATAAGGAGTCTCTTCCATTTGTACCTTAGGTGATGGAGGTGCCATGGACCTCTCTGTAGCGGTTGAAAGTTGCAATGAGTTGGGTCTTGCTCCTTGTGGTCAAGATCCTGATGGCTTCTTCATGGCTGCCTTTCTTCTCTTTGATAGCCTCATGAAGAATTTCAGCTTCAGATTCTGCCAATTTTGCATTGATCTCATCACCATCATACCTGAATGAGCTCACCAATCCCACCAAAAGCTGCCCAAAATCAACCACAAAAACTCATATAATTAGTACCTTATTCCATTTCATCCACCTCTTAGTAATTCGCACAAGCTAACTGCATTAGATTAAATTAAGTGTATCTTTGTTTTTTTCTGTTTAAAAAAAGAAAATTAAAATGAATAATTAGTCGTTATAGTTTCATCCAATTTCGCTTTGGGTTTTGTCAATGTATGCCCTTAAGACACATGTTAAGAAATAAAATAACATTTATTACATTTTATCAAATCATCTAAATTACTTAAAAAAAAAGAAAGTATTAAATGTGTTTTAGATTTTTAAAACATTAAATGCTTCTATTTTTTATTTAATAATTTTTACTTTATAATTCCTTAACATGTGCCCTTAGGGCACACATTAACAAAACCATTTGAATTTTGATCCTTATAGTATTTTTTTATTAGTTCTTATAATTTTTCTCATTTAGATTTTGGTCTTTGAGGAACCAATGCCTTAATAATTAAAAATTGTATAGATCAATCCTTCATAGAAAATAAAGATTAATACTTTAATGAATAGAAACTATAAGACCTAAAATCTAAATAGTAAAAAATATAAAGTCTGATACTTTAATGATAGGAACCAAAATCTAAATAAGTCAAATTATAAAAACTGATATCTAATAAAATTATAAGGACCAAAATCTAAATTGAAGTAAAAATTATAAAAACTAATTATATATTTTAACAAACAAAAATTAAGGAAGTGAATAGATTACGCTACAACCAAACTGTAATTACTAGTAAAAATTGAATCAGCTCGATCCTATCAATTAAGTCAACTCTCGTCAGGTTAAAAGGACTTGCCCTAATCTTGCCATTCAGCATTAATCATACTCAAATTTAACTCGGAAAAAACTATGGCATGAAGTAAGTTAATGGAAAAGGATTTGCCTGGCGGAGATGGCCAGTGGTATGAGTAGCCACATCTTCTTCCAAGGAACGCTTGTAGCGGTTGTGGTAGGCACGCCTCACGGCCAAGAGCTCTTCCGGTGAAAGGACACTCGCAATTTCCACAATCACATTGTAGTCTCTGTCAGCATTCTTGAATGGCCACATTGGCCAACACAGCATCACGATCTGCAGGTTCCAGTATCCAGCGGTACACTGCTCTCTGTTGTTGTACAAGCCACGCAATTCATTCAAAGTTCAAACTCATTATTGTATATATATGAATTTCAAAGGCACATAGAAGAATGACATGATGAATTTTTGGTTAATCATAATACTAAGTGCATGTTTCGTATTATGAAAAGAAAAGGAATGAAATCGGAATAAAGAGTGAGAGCAGAAACAAAAAAATAAAATGAGTATTCCAAAAATACAAAGAATGACATTTCTTAAGAACTAAGCATTCACTATCTAATTTTTTCACTAAATATGAGATGAAAACATCTCATTTCTATTTTTATTCAATTTCTTTTCTTTCTATCGTAACAAATAGACAATAAATGTACCTCAAAGTCTCCTGAGAGCTCGGACTCGAAGCATTTGACAAGATCCTCCTGAAAGAGTTCCTCATAAGCTTTTCTGATTTGCTGCCTCTGATAGGCATTTCTATGACCCAGTATTGCTATGATGGCCTTCTCATCAGTTCCCCATCCTTCAAAGTTCAAACCCATTAAATGCATGTTTGGTCAAAGATTATTTTTAGAAAAAAAAAATTTCTTTTTTTTTAAATTATTTCAGTAAGATTATTATTATAATATATTTTGACCATAAAATAAGTTAATCTAAACACACAATAAGTATAATATTAATATTTTTTAATAATAAAGATAATTAAATCATCCAGTTTGAAAAATATATATCATATTCATCAACTATTCTAATAGGGTATCTTGTGTGGAAGACGAGTGCTTGAATTTGCATTGAAATGGCTTATCAAAACTGCAATTTTTCCATAAATTTTCAAGATAAAAAAATATAGAAGCAAATCATAAATTCAATTAATAACATGACTAAACTATGAATAAAATGTTGAGTAAAACCTATTTTTAGTGTTTGAAAGATATATCATTTATCAATTTAGTCTTATTGAGATTAATTTTACCGATTTAATCCATCAAATTTCAAATTCATAACAATTTTGTCTTGTGGAGAGACTAAATTAATAAAATTAAAAAGAAACAAAAAGATGAAATTTATAAGTGATTTAAAACTTGAGGAATTGAATTGATAAAATTAATTTTTAAAAAATAAAATCAATAAATAATATATCTTTCTGAGATTTAAATTAATTTTACTTTTAAATTTTTGGATAGAGATGGGTATATCTCACCATGGAAAGCCTTCTGGAGAGCTTCTGCATCTTCAAGGGGAGAGTGATTGATGGGAGCAATAAGGGTAGCCATGGTTGAATATTTTTTACAGCTGTGATGCTTATAGTGATATGAAGAAATATTATTCACAGGTTCTTCTATTTATAATTCTATATTCAATAGCATATGCTTATGCTGCAATTCATCTACTAGGAAATACTAGGGTGATGAATAATCATGCATAGGGCTTTTGGGTTTATTTAGACAATCATTGATTACATTAATTTTTGTTCTTTCCCAATATATTAAGAATTAATTATTGACACAATATATTGAAAGAGAAATCTTTTTTAATTTTCTTAAAGAATCTACTTAGAATATTATCTTAAATATTTAAAAAAGAAACTATAAAATAAAAATATAAAAAAGTATTTAATATTTTAATAATTTATAAATATTTAATATTTTCTTTCTTAAATAATCAAAAATATTTTTAAATTGATTATCAAGTTAATTATTTAACATTTTTGGTATTGACATTCTAATTAATTTAGATATGACTTAAGTGAAAGACCAAACTTGTACAGTCTACAAAACAGCAAATGGTTCAAAATCAAATTGGCAAAATTTTTTATTGCCGCCCAACTCTAGCACAAATCAATAACACACACATGGACAGCGAACCTAGCCATCTAAATGGCAGAGAGAGAAGCAATTTGTTTTAATTTGGCACTAAATTGATAGCAAGATGAAGCGGTGTAACTAGCTAGAAGAGATCAAGCCAGCATGAGTAATAATTGTATAATGAGTAATTTATTAATACTCTTAAAGAATGAGCCTAAATTAGTCTCAATTATTTAAAATAAAAAGTATTAAACAAAAAAGTAATAACATTTAATATTTTAAGATCTTAAAAAATCAATGTTTTTTTTCTTTTTTAAATTATTAAAAGATTATTAATTTGATTTATGAGGAAAATTTATAATTTTTTTTAAAAATTCCATATATAAATGTCTAGAATTTTTCATCTTTTCCATTTCTCACTACTAAACAAAAGAAGAGACTAAAAAATTACCCATAAAAAAAAAGAGGAGACTAAAAGATGTGCAATTAGAAGTGTGTCTGCTGAGTTAGGTCAACTTATAAATTTACAGATTTTGACCTAATCTAACTCATAATTGACAGGTTGAGTTGAGTTTAAAAATTTTTAATCCGACGATAATGGGTTGGACAAATTTGAATCCACTCAGCCCAACCTAACTTATCTTTTTTTTGAAACTTGTGTTAATATTTTTTATGTTTAATATTAAAATTTGTTATGTTATATTTATGACTTGTAATTTATCGTATTTGATTTTTTTTTATTTGAGACTTTATATATTATCTCTTGTTGAGACTTATTAAATTATTTATTATTATGTGCCATGAATTTTTAATTTATATTAATTTTGACATTTATTTTAATAGGTAAGATTTTTTTTTAATATATGTCGAACTCACGGGTTCAACTCAACTCAACTCACTCATGTGCGAATTGGATTGGTTTGGATTTAAAAAAAAAAATCAACTCAACCCACTGCTTTGATGAGTGGGTTGGGTGTAGAAATGGCAAAATGGGTTCGACCCAACAAGTTGACCCATTTAACCTACCAAAAATGGGAGGTTGAATTGTAACATATAACTCATTTTCTTAAAAATGGATTTCGTTAACCCGCCCCGCATAACTTGCTAGTTGTGGTGGGGAGGGACAGTTGATCCATCGGATCAAGTAATGCAAATAAAGTTACGACGTTAAAGAATCCGATCCAAGTCCCAGTTAGTCCAGTTACGAGAGTTCGGGCAAAGAAATTCAATGAAGCACTCAACAGGCTGATTTAAGAAATCTGGTTTCAATCAAATTTACGGCCCATTGAACATAGCCCACGTTTTCAACAAATAAGCATCAATGTGATTCAAACCCAACCTAATTACAGCAGTAAATCTGCATAATTTGGGGGCTAATTGCAAGAGCAAATTTACATGATTTGAGAGCTAATTACAACAGCAAATCTATATGTTTTGGGGGCTGAATTTGAACGAGTTTTAAGCTTGGTTCATTGCCAAGTATTTTTTTATAAACTTTCCTTTATTTGTTAGGCTGATTGATTTAATCAAATATTTTTCTTTATTTGTTAGGACTGATTGATTTAATAGATACTTTCCTTTATTTGTTAGGGTTGATTGATTTAATCAGCTACTTTCCTTTATTGTAATCAGCTTATTTAAAGGCATACATGAATGAAAATTAGAGCAGAGTTTTATTCAGGAAAATTGAGAGTTTCTCTTTGATTCTTTGAAGAACTTTTCGAACTTATCAGAATCATTCCGTGGCATTCACAATTTGACTTATTAAACAAAATTTCCACCACCGTTTGTGGCGTCTTCAACATAACCAAGGTTCTTACCTCTGCATAGGTATCAGGTCGAGGTTTTCCATCCATAATCTGATTGTAGAACGATCGCGGTACCTTACTTCGTTGACGAGCCTTGTTATTCTTGGCGAAGTTCACATCAGCAAGTTTATTTTTTTTATTGTTGGTAGTAGGTTAATGGGTTAATCCATGTGGTTGACCCACTAACCCACCATTAGAAACTATCATTTTTTATTTTTTAATTTTAAGTGAGTTGACCTGTCAATTTGTTAACCCACCATAAAATGAGATAAGTTGATTTTTTCAACTTACTAAATGAAAACGGGTCAACTCACTCGTCATATTTTCGCTTGACTCATGGCGGGTCGACCCATATTACCACCTCTAGTTAGGTGCAAAAATATCTCGAACCTAACCTATAGACACCCCTATGTGCAATAGTTGAAATGCTTTGATTTTATTATTGAACTAGTTTTTGACTCTGTGTGTGCTTTACTCTATGTCTAGATGGAGAAAAAGAAAATATAAAAGAAAGAAAATTTTTAAAATTTAAAATTTTATCTTATTTGAATTAAGAGAAAATATAGATAATAAAGAAAATAGTAAAAATAAAAAAATTTAAAATTTAAAATTTTCTTCTTTAAATTTCCTTCCATTCCAAAATTTAAAATTTTATCTTCTCTCTTATTTATTTTCCCTTGCATCCAAGCAAAGGATTAAAGCTCTTAAAGGAGAAGATTGATGTTATTAAAGAATGATAATAAATTGTATAATTGATAACGATTTGCATTAATTGCAATAAATCTAATAATATGTATCAATATTTATCAAACTCAATGAAGGATCGATTATCAAATTATTGAAATTTAATTGTGTTTTTTTTTTAGATGTCACATTTTGTATCGTCTCAACTTATTCATATATACATCACACTTAAATGAATTAATTCTTATTTTGAAAACCAGATAAACCAAAAAATAATAACCAGAAATTAATTAAGAATACAAAAAAATATGTTCAGATGATGATATGCACACTTCAAAAATTATATATTATAAATAGATTAAATAAAAATAATATAATATGCTTAAGAGTGAAAGGGATACATTGTATCTAGTTATCATAATGATTTGATATGTTGTTAGTTTTCATTAATTTTCTCATCTATTCTCCTGAATTTCACTCCTATCGAACAAACATGTATAGATTAATTGATTAATTAAAAATTAAATAAAAAAATAATAGCAGAAGTATTGATGAAAATTGACAATGGAAATATACATCAAACATGCATTAATTAAATCATTATTTTTTTTGTTATAAAAAATTTAAGTTAAAAGAGACAAATTTACTCTAATTCAAAGGTTAAGGTATGCTTTCAAATTCATTAAGTACTTATAAAAATACTTACAGATGATTAATTAATAAAAAAACTTAAAAAATTAAATTTAAATCATGATAAAATATAAACAAAAAGTCAACCAAGTCAACCTTTATTGACAAATCATCATTTTAACTCCTTCAATCTTTTTTTCCCCTCTTTTGATTCCTTCTAAAATATGTACAGAAAGTAAACATCAATATGCATGGATATAAGCGTCTTTAACTTTTTATTTGATACATTATATAAGAGATAAATATTAAATAATATAAAATAATTAATATTATTTATATTTAAATAAAATATTAATAATAATTTATTTAATTAAAATAATTATATTTAATTTTAATTATATAAGATTATATAAAATAAAATAATTTAATTCTTATTTATTATAAAATTAAAGTTAAAATTATTTTACTTAGATATTATGTTTTTTTTTATTGGAAGATCGAATTTATTGATTGGCCAAATCAGCAACGAGGAACTAAACAATGAAGTCCAGGGGAGTATCCACCCAAGAATCAGACAAATTACATTGAAGATTTGACTTTGCCAAACAATTGGCAACTCTGTTTTCATCTCTATGAACAAACCCTGCTTCAAAAGCTTGAAACCACGAGACTAATAGGTAGATATCTCTGATGACCGTTGGAGGAAAAATCCTCTTCACCCGATTTAATCTGCACATACACCTGCTGAGCATCCCCTGCAAAGATTAGGCCTTCTTTCGCCGCTGGTAGTTCTCCTCAGTATGATTCCATTAAGCCAAGCTTCACAATCCTTCTGCATGCTACGAAAGCACCATTGGAGTCTCTGACAACCACCCCTATACTGAAGCTGGATAAAGCTGGCGGGATTGCCACATCCACGTTAACCTTAAAGAAATTAGCTGGGGTAGGGGTCCAAAATCTAGAAACTGGACCAGCTGAGGAATGTGGGAGACCTTTGGTATTTACTTCCTGATACTTCTGCAAAGTAGTCAGTGCATGGATGGCTATCTGAGATGGAGTCTTAACTGGTTTCCCCTGCCACACTTGGTTGCGTTCATACCAGATAGCCCCCCAAGACATGTAGATTATTTCTATGGATTTAGCATCTACGAGCTGCATGGTAGAGGAGAGATGGCCAGGCCAGTTGAGTCCACTGGAACTCAAATGCGGAAGATTGGGGCAATTTTGTTGGATGACCGTTTTAGTGAATGAACAATCCCAAGCAAAGTGGAGGGCATCTACAGGACCTGTATCACAAAGAAAACAATTACCCCCAGCTTCCACACCTCTGCAAGCTAGCTGCACCTGCCGTGGGAGTATATCTCTGCAAAGCCGCCATAAGAACATACGCAATTTTAGGGGGATTTTAAGCTTCCAGATCTGTTTCCATAGCTGAGAGTGAGTTTTTAGAGCAGTAATTTTATCTTGAGAATCGCGGACATCGGTGGCAAGTTTATCATCCAAGGCCAATTAGTATCCACTCTTAACCGAGAATGCTCCTCTCTTATCAGGGAACCAGTAAGGACAATCATCAGCTGGGACTTGACATGGGGGGAGTTGGAGAATTTGCTCAGTATCTGCTGGTAGGAAAGAAGTGCAAATAAGGTCAGCTTTCCATGTTCTGGTGGGTTGGTCTATGAGTTGAGCAACTGTGTCCAAATCCTGAGGGGCGTGAGCAGGTCTACTCGGTATGAAATTCCTTGATGTAGGAATCCATGGATCTTGCCAAATGCGGACATTGTAACCATCCTCAATCCTCCAGATTAGGCCTTTTTTCAGCAAATCACATTCTGTAAGAATACTTTTCCAAGTAAATGAAGGATTAGTCCCTGAGTGGGCATCTAGAAAATTAGAATGTGAGGAAGTATTTAGCTTTCAAGACTCTAGACACCAGTAAATCCGGTGAACGAATAAGTTTCCAACCCTGTTTAGCTAGCATGGCCAGGTTGAAACGGTGTAAGTCTCTGAACCCCTTACCTCCTAACTCCTTTGGCCAGCAAAGCTTTTTCCACTTCACCCAACGAATTTTCCTTTCATCAGGATAGGAACCCCACCAAAATTTACACATCATATCTCCTAAGTCTTTGCATAACGATAAAGGGATTTTGAAACAGAACATTGAGTAAGTTAGGATAGCTTGTGCCGCTACTTTGATGAGAACTTCTTTTCTCTCCTTGGAAAGGAGTTTCTCTTTCCAACCTTGAATTCTCTTCCGCACTCTATCCTTTAGTGATTGGAACGAGTCATATTTGGATCGTCCAACCAATGTGGGCAGGCCTAGATATTTCTCACTGAATACAATAGAGGAAATGCCACTTACAAATTGAATCTCTTACGTCATCTCTGTAGGTACACATGGGCTAAACAATAAAGCAGATTTATCATAATTTATCTGTTGACCAGAAGCATTTTCTTAGAGACTTAGTAGGTGTTTGATTCCTTCACAGTCCTCCCTAGTAGCTTTGGTCAATATCAAACTATCATCTGTAAAAAAGAGGTGAGTTACTGATGGGGCTAGGCGACAAACTTTAATGCCTTGAATCTCCCCTCTGGCTTCCATTGTAGACATCAAACTCGAGAAGCCCTCTGCACATAGGACAAATAGATAAGGGGAGAGAGGATCTCCCTGCCTCAAACCACTTTTAGGGACAAACACCTGCCGTGGAAAGCCATTTAGTAAGATAGAGTAAGTAACAGTTGAAACACAAGTCATGATACGGGCTATCCAGCTTTCACAGAAACCCAATTTCCTCATAATGGCTTCGAGATACGCCCATTCTACACGGTCATAGGCTTTACTCATGTCTAATTTCATGGCAATGATACCCTCCCTCCCATAGCGTCTAGATTTTAGAGCATGAAGAAGCTCGTATGCTAATAAGAGATTATTTGAGATGTGTCTGTTCTGAATAAATGCACTCTGGGAGTCAGATATGATACTGGAAAGGATTACTTTCAATCTATTAGCTAGAGTCTTAGCTATGATCTTGTAGAAGACATTGCATCAAGAAATAGGCCTGAGTTGGGTCATGTTCTTAGGATTTTTCAATTTTGGCACAAGTACTATATAAGTGTGATTTATTGAATCTGAAAAAGTACCTCCATTGAGGAAATTAAGAATAGCATCTGTTACCTCCTTTCCAACGATGTGCCAATATCTTTGATAGAAGAGGGGCTGAGAGACCATCCAAGCGAGGCACTTTTGTTGCTCCCATCTAAAGTATGCCTTCTTTGACCTCTACCTCAGTGAATCTAAGCTCAAGGAAATCATTCATCTCATCATTTACCCTTACCGGCACGCCCTCCAGGACTTCAAAAATTTGTGCAGGATCTGAACTGGTAAATAGTTTACAGAAATAATCAAGAGCCACATTAATAATCTCCTCTTGTTTTCTACACCAGACTCCATTAGCATCCTTGAGCTTCAAAATTATATTCTTCTTCTATCTAGCAGAGGCACGGCAATGGAAGAATTTTGTGTTGAGATCCCCCTCCTTTAGCCAACTGATTCTAGATCTTTGTTTCCACATCATTTCCTCTCTTTGGAGCAGTGCACTCAGCTGATGTTTTAGTTCTTTCAACTTGATTAGTGTATCAGTTGTAGGGTGACTGGAAGACAGTGCCTGGATATCTTGCTGGAGATTATTTATCATTTTCCCCACATGACCAAATTCCAACTTATTCCAAGCCTTGAGCCCTTAACCAATAGATTCTAACTTGCCCAACACCTTTAGAATAGGAAGTTCATCTAAATTCCTTCTCCAAGCCTCAGCTATGATTGTTTCAGAGTCTTCATGCCTAGTCCACATTTTTTTCAAATTTGAAAGGTCTTTGAGCCTTGGGACCTCTCTCCAACAACTTACTACCCAGCACATCCAGCAGAATTGGGCAATGATCAGAGTGGGGCGATGTCAGGTGAAAGATTTGGGCATTTGGCCAACGCTGACTCCAAGACTCATTAGCCAGAAATCTATCAAGTCTGACTTGCACATTTTGTTCTGCACTTCTTCCATTTGACCAAGTATATTTATACCTGTGGAAACCATATCATTGAGTTCACAAAAATCCATAGCCTCCCTAAACACATCCATCTGCCAGGTTGGTCGAGGGTGGTTTCTAGTTTTCTCATGCCCAAAGAGTATTTCGTTGAAGTCACCACCGACAACCCATGGTAAAGAGCTGGACATCTTCAATGTTTTCAGTTGATCCCAAGAGTTAGTACGCTGGGACACATAAGGGGCACCATAGAACAGGGTAAATCTCTAGGTGCTCGCTTTCTCTTCCCCTCCTATCATCAAATCTATGAAGTTACTTGCATATTGTTGGACACTGATATCAGTATCCTTGTTCCAGAGAACCGCCACACCTCTTCTTTTATCCAAGCAATCAACACATAGACCATTTGTAAAACCTGCTTCCACTTGAAAGAATTAAACTCGTGACCTGATAGCTTAGTCTCAATCAAGCAGAGACAATCGGGAGCTTCTTGCCTCAATAAGAGGCAAAGGGCAGGAATTGCCTGTGGGTTCCCAAGCCCACGACAATTTCATACAAGGAGCCTCATGGATCTTGGCGGGACCGGGGGCCAGTCACCGCCGATATGGTAGCTAAGGCATCTAGAGCTGCAAAGTCATCAGTCTTCTTTTTCTGTGCTGCTGGAGACTAATCAATATCCATGTTGACAGAATCACCAAAAGCAGTGCCTAGATTTCTTTTGGTCACGTTGAGCCCTGTTTTCTATACTTTCTCAGCACTGGTGTCCTTCCTAGCCATCTTCCATTTTCTGGTTTTAGCAGTCAAGCCAATTCTCGGATTAATTGCATTACTCTCCATAAGGGATCTGTTGCCACTAGTAGTAGAATTGTTTGTGTCAGGGACAGAAAGACTAGATATTATGTTATCTCTAGTATCTTGTCCAAGTATAATAATGAATAATTTTAATTATAATATTTATTCAGTGTACAAAACTAGGTTATGATATGTTACACTGTGAAGTTTAGTTACGTATCACCTATACACACAATATTTACAGTACTTCTATAGATTGACAATTTTTCATTTATGGTGCGTATGAGAGGATGATCACATACATATAAAAAATCTATCATTCTAGGTAAATATGAATAATGTGTCTACAAATAATGCAGAATAATAGATTCTCAACAAGAAATAGAATAAATTAAAATGTATGATTTCAGCACGTAAAAAAACATTTATAAAGGCATATTCAAGTGTGAGAGTTCCAACCACAAGTTAGTTATACACGTAATGTTATATAGATTTTTATTTGATATCCTTCTTTTTGTTAGAAAGAAATTTTTAAATAAGCATGTGCCTATATAGACACTCAAATCAATATTAGACATTTGTAAAGTTTTGTGGATCACATTTTATAAATGCACATCTCTTCATAAAAAGTTAATTACGCACGTCTAATAATAATTTGAGTAGCTATACTTCTTTTGATCTTTAACCGATTATTCTTACAAGCATTGATACGAAACTAATCTTTGAACACGTTCGTGACTGGTCTTTAAACAAAAATACCCTCCGAACAAGTATTTACTATAAGGTTGAACTTTTGATCATTTCCCAACAACATTACTCGCTTACCGTCACACTTAACTCTTATTAATATTTAAGTGCCTATTTAAGCATGTACCTAATAACTAAAAATTTTTCTTTGTTGCTAGCAATATGAATGGAGATAGCTCAAATAGGTGCAAAAATTGTGAGCAACTATAATTTCCTTACTTTGAGGCAAGTTACGTGATCATTCTAATTGTGCTCGTTGATTGTTGTTGCCATTTATTTCTTTTTCCATTTCTTGCTTCTGAGTTGGTTAACTAATTATTAAGGTCATAAAAGTGCAAAACCTCCTTATAAACTCCTATAGTCTACACGGATACTGTCTCCATTCTCCAATTCAAAATCTGAATTATAATTATTTTGTCACATAGTATCATAAGAGTAATAATTATCTCTTTGCATCAGTTTGTGTGCTAATTGAGACTATATTTTCTCTATCGTGTCTAAGCATTCTATATTTATTAAACCAGAGAATGAAGTAAATGGAAAAGTTCAACTGATTAATTTACAGATGAGTATATATAGCAGTACAATTGAGCAACTATTGAGCAACTAACTGATAACAGAAAAATTAACTAACAGAATTGAACTAACTAAATTCATATATGTAATACTCCCCCTCAAGGTGGGAAGTAAATGTTAATCGACTCCCATCTTGGACAACAAATTGTTGAACTGTCTACTGTCTAACCCAAAAAGAGCAATAATAAGCATATTAGGCGAATATTACGGAATGCATAAGTGGACTATAACATTCTGGTCCTTCAAATACCTTTGATAAAAATGAAAAAAAAAAAAAAAACAAGTCACGTGGAGTAAAATGAAAAGTATGCCAAAAGGCCAAAAGGCCAAAAGGCCAAAAAGCCAAAAAGTAAATGTTGGCAAGCGGCGATAAATGCCTACCACTTTCTGCCTTGCTATATGAAGTAAAATACTTTTTTCATTTTCTACCTTGCACTCTCTCCAACTCATGAAAGATTCTAAAATCGGAGACGACGAAGACAAGAGCTAGAGAGGAAGAAGAAGATAGAGCTAGAAAAAAAGATGGAGCAGAAGATAACAAAGCACGAGATTGAAAGAGGAAATCTCAATTTTCATGAAATTTCAATGTCAAAAAATGAAAATTTTCATTCCACCTCTTCTACCTTTCCGTTCTGAAATTTTTTCTTTCATTCTCAGTTATCCAACTAGTTCACCGGACTTTGACCGGTCGGTTCTCTAATTTTATCCGGTTAAACCGGGTTTTGACCGGTTTTTTGCGAAAATCTGTCTGATTCTTCGACCGGACCCGTCAGAAAGACAGGTCACCAGTTTTTCAATCCGGCCGTCCGAGCTGGTCCGATTCGTACAACTATGGTAGAAAGTGAGGTACACACTTGCAAAAGTGTTTGATCACTAAAAGAGAAAAAGACATTAACCCTTTATATGGATGAATAGAAATAAAATGAAAAATAAGAGAAAATTTTAAAATTTAAACTGAACAAAAAATTTAAGGAAAAAATTTGAATTTTTTGTTCCTAAAATTTTTTTTTTTTACTTTTTTCTTCAAAAAATTTTAAATTTTTTAAATTTTCTTTTTTTTATTTTTTTTTTCATTTCAAACATAAGGGAAATGAATATTTGATATGAGATAAAAATGTGAGTAAAAAACTTATAAATAAATTTTATACGAACGTTACATACAAAATTTATTTATAAATTTTTTTACCTTCATTTTTATTTCGTACCAAACTCACTCTAAAATTCAGGGATTTCTGACCATTTCTCTCAAATGTATAAGGGAATTGGGAAGTAGGGAAATACCAATTTAAGAGCTGAACTTTCAACAAATTGCTAATATTATTGATATATGATATTAAATTAGTGATTTCAAACTCTAGCCGATGAAATTTATAGATTTTTCTATTTGTATTCTCAGGTTTCAGTTCGGTAGTGTCCTTGAGTTTGTAGACAATTGGCTCTGGAGTATGTCAAGAGTAGCAAAGGGAGTGGGTCAATGTTCCTTATTTCTCATCGTCCCTATGTTAAGAACAAGGGAGTGGTTACGATATTTTGATTTTTTAAAGGTACTTTTGATGAAAGTTAGACAATCTTAATGCTAATTATATTTGTGCGATTATATATCAACTTACATCATAATATATTAGCATATATAGTTATTTTTTAACATTTTTATTTTATATAAAAATTAGAATTTTTTTATTTATCAATGTGTATTTGACAAAGGTAGATAATTAACTCTTTTCTTTTTTTTGTCTCCATCAACTAACACCTTTTACAAAACTAGAAAGACTAATTTTTTTTTTAAAAAAAAAACCAATAACTAGTATATCTGCCATCACAGAAAATCAGGCCACACATACTACTTTGGTATATATACAATTTGCTCTAAAGAAGTCTATATTCTTGTTGACATTTAAATTTAATTTAAAGAATTAAATTAATGATTAAGAAATATTTAAAAAATAAATAAATTTCCTTCAATGCATATATCAATATTATTACATATATTAATTTAATTAGTTCAATTCTGTTAGTTAGTTAATTTTTCTGTTATCAGTTAGTTGCTCAATAGTTGCTCTATTGTACTGCTATATATACTCATCTATAAATTAATCAGTTGAACTTTTCCATTTACTTCATTTTCTCATGAAAGCTAAATCACAGGCTCCAGCATTAGTGATTGATTTTTTCACCATCATACAGACACAGTTTAACACTGTGATTAAGAAATTCAGATCAGATAATGCAAAAGAACTTTCCTTGACAAAGTTTTTTCAGGAAAAGGTGTTTTGCATCAATTTTCATGTGTTGAAAGACCAGAACACAACTATGTGGTTTAAAGGAAGCACCAGCATTTGTTAAATGTTGCAAGAGCTTTGTTTTTCCAGTCCAAAGTTCCTTTAAGCTTCTGAGGTGACTGCATTTCAACTGCAACATACCTTATTAACCGCATTCCTTCTCCTGTACTGAAGAATAAATCTCCCTATGAGCTGCTGAATAACCAAGAACCAGATTATATGGCTATGAGAATATTTGGATGCTTATGCTATGCTTCTACCTTGCCTTCTCAAAGAAATAAATTCAGTCCTCGTGCGGTACCTGCTGTCTTTATAGGCTATCCTAGAGGCTATAAAGGCTACAAGTTATACAACATGCAAACTAAGACATTCTTCATATCACGTGATGTGATTTTTCATGAAGATATATTTCCATTCCATACAACATCTTATTCATCAGATATGCCTGACCTTTTTCCAGACATTGTGATACCCAAAATACCTAATATACCTATCCCACACTATCCACAAATAGAACCTCAACCTGCATTATCAGAAACACAATCATCAGTACCACAGGTGTCAGAACAGCAGCCACAGCAGCATTCTACTGCACCTATCAGAAAATCAACTAGACTGTCCAAACCTCCATCTTGCTTACAAGACTACAGCTGCAACAACACCAAAACTGCATGCATTTATCCTATTTCAGCTCACTTGTCTCATGACAGACTTTCTTCTACTTACAGGGAATATGTTATGCAGGTTTCATCCAATTTTGAACCACAGTTCTTTCATCTAGCTGCAAGGTATCCTCAATGGCAAGAAGCTTTGAATGCAGAACTTGAAGCCATGGAAGCAAACAACACCTGGACTGTGGTGCCACTTCCCCCAGGGAAACACACTATTGGGTGTAGATGGGTCTATAAGACCAAATACAAGCCTGATGGTACAATTGACAGGCATAAGGCACGCTTGGTGGCGAAAGGATACACACAACAAGCTGGAGTAGACTTTATGGACACCTTCTCACAAGTAGCTAAACTCACTACTGTGAGAGTTTTACTGTCATTGGCAGCTATCAGAGGTTGGACATTGGTTCAACTTGACCTCAATGATGCATTCTTAAATGGTGATTTGTTTAGAGAGGTTTACATGGACTTGCCTCTTGGGTATCCTAACAAGAGGGAGAACATGGTTTGCAGGCTGAATAGATCAATCTATGGCCTTAAACAGGCTTCACGACAGTGGTTCAATAAGTTCACTGAAGCTGTGACAGCACGTGGGTTCAGGCAGTCTAGAAATGACTATTGCTTGTCACAAAGGGACGTGGAGATTCTTTTGTTGCATTGCCGGTTTATGTAGACGATATCATCATTGCAGGATCAAGTCAAGAAGCAATTGTTAGGGTGAAAACATCCTTGAAGGCCACTTTCAAATTGAAAGACCTTGGGAAGCTCAAATATTTCTTTGGACTTGAAATAGCCCAGTCTAAAAAGGGTATTTTTGTGTCACAAAGGAATTACACCCTATCACAAAGGAAGACCAATTACCAGCTGGCAGACATTCTTACCAAGCCTTTGGCAGCAACACAGTTCAACAATTTGTTGTCCAAGATGGGAGTCGATTAACATTTACTTCCCACCTTGAGGGGGAGTATTACATATATGAATTTAGTTAGTTCAATTCTGTTAGTTAATTTTTCTGTTATCAGTTAGTTGCTCAATTGTACTGCTATATATACTCATCTGTAAATTAATCAGTTGAACTTCTTCCATTTACTTCATTCTCTGGTTTAATAAAATATAGAATGCTTAGACACGATAGAGAAAATATAGTCTCAATTAGCACACAAACTGATGCAAAGAGATAATTATTACTCTTGTGATACTATGTGACAAAATAATTATAATTCAGATTTTGAATTGGAGAATGGAGACAGTATCCGTGTAGACTATAGGAGTTTATAAGGAGGTTTTGCACTTTTATGACCTTAATAATTAGTTAACCAACTCAGAAGCAAGAAATGGAAAAAGAAATAAATGCAACAAAACAATCAACGAGCACAATTAGAATGATCACGTAACTTGCCTCAAAGTAAGGAAATTATAGTTGCTCACAATTTTTGCACCTATTTGAGCTATCTCCATTCATATTTGCTAGCAACAAAGAAAAATTTTTTTAGTTATTAGGTACATGCTTAAATAGGCACTTAAATATTAATAAGAGTTAAGTGTGACGGTAAGCGAGTAATGTGTTTTGGGAAATGATCAAAAGTTCAACCTTATAGTAAATACTTGTTCGGAGGGTATTTTTTGTTTAAAAGACCAGTCACGAACGTGTTCAAAGATTAGTTTCGTATCAATGCTTGTAAGAATAAATCGGTTAAAGATCAAAAGAAGTATAGCTACTCAAATTATTATTAGACATGCGTAATTAACTTTTTATGAAGAGATGTGCATTTATAAAATGTGATCCACAAAACTTTACAAATGTCTAATATTGATTTGAGTGTCTATATAGGCACATGCTTATTTAAAAATTTCTTTCTAACAAAAAGAAGGATATCAAATAAAAATCTATATAACATTACGTGTATAACTAACTTGTGGTTGGAACTCTCACACTTGAATATGCCTTTATAAATGTTTTTTTACGTGCTGAAATCATACATTTTAATTTGTTCTATTTCTTGTCGAGAATCTATTAATCTGCATTATTTGTAGACACATTGTTTATATTACCTAGAATGATAGATTTTGTATATGTAGTTATTAGGGGAATATTAAGGAATAATAAGCATATTAGGCGAATAATAAGCATATTAGGCGAAAATTATTTTTAAAATTTTTAAATAAAATTTTAATTATAAATTATTTTAATTAAAAAAGAAACTAAATCAATCACTTACTTACAATATTTTAATTATTTATGTTTTAGGTTTTGAAGAGGCCTAAGCCCCAAAAATTACGCAGGAAGAGAGGACAGAAACGAGGGGACTTGCGCCAACAGATTCTCTCAAAACCATGTGCAGCTGATTCGGATACGATGTTTAAAGCTGAAGACCATAGACCGAGGAGAATTGGCCTAATTTTTTTTTTTCTTGGATATCGGTGCGTTGATAAATTATTAAATATTATTTAATAATATTAATAAAAATAAACTGTTTACCGTAACAATATCCCAAATTTTAGCTACTGGTCCATATGAGGAGTCTTCGCAACAATTCTCCTCCCATAATGTATGCCTGATTTTATTTTACTTTGTTATCAAATGCTGCACTAATGGCAATAATTCTCCTCCCACAATTGATTTTTTTTAATTTTTTAAAATTTTGGTTATAAATTATTTTAAATATAAAATAAATTAATCTAAAATTGTATTTATGGCCACTGGATATCGACATTTTGATTTGAAGTGTTAATAAACATTCTCATTTCAGTTGCACCTTTGATTTACCATTCACTAAATTAATTTAATTAATAACTACTTATAATTAACTACGAATTTAATAGAAGGAACACCTTAAATTTGTAATTAATTACAATTAAATTATTAGTTAAATTAACTTTACAAATTATTACTGAAGGCTCGTTCTCCCTTTGTTCATTTGAAAGAGACTAAAATTAAGTCGAAGTGTATACATATAGAAAGTTTTATTTTTAAAAAATGTGAGTGGTCAAACACTAAACAACCAGCAGAAGGTTGATTTATGGAGAAATTTAAATGCATAAATCAACCAAATTATTTCACCTAGTGCATAAAATTATGCTTGAGAGTTTAAAAAAAATAACAAAAAAAAGAATTTTAAAAAATAAAATAAAAAATAAAAAATTTATTAATAATTTTTTTTATTTAGATATTTTAAATTTTTTAAAAATTTTTAAATTAAAAAAAATTAAAATATTTATAAAAATTAATTTAATAAAATTTTAAAGAGTTATTTAAAAATTTTATTTTTTTTCTTTTTTAAAATTTTAAAATAAAAAAAAATTATAATAAATATTTCTCTTCTTTTATGCTTTTTTTAATATCCCATCCAAACATAGCTTAAAACAATTAGAAGTTCAGAACTTGATTACAGAACTTTCGCTGTTGGGTTTAATTCTAATACTTGAGAGTTGAGATCAGTGCCTCTGCTAATTAATGCTTAAAAATAAAGGACTCAAAATATGATTTTGACATGAACCTTCCATTCTACTAAGCAAACAGCTTATTACAGCATTACTAATTAAGATAGAAGTTCAAGTTGGTCACACAGAACAAGGATAATAGAGAAACAAGACTCCAGAAAACAAACTCCTACTTAGGAAATTAACCAAGTGTGAGATCACACCACCAGAAAACCAACACAAACAACCCAAACCCATTACATGATATGCCCTTATAGCAAGTGCTTTAGTCATGTTTCCCCAACAGAGCGAGGATGAAGTTCTTGTAGTCCCCTGAGGTTTCCTTGGCCACTGCATCCTCAAGGTGAACACTGTTTCTCTTGTAGTAGAGCTCTTTGATGTCCCTCAGGTCCTTCTCAGCCCTTGTGACGACCACACGGCTGATTCCATCCTCATCAGTTCCAAACTTTTTGAGCGCATTGCGCACAACCTATACATCATGGAAAATTTTCAGGCTGAACCCTTTGTATGAGAAATTTCATTCCATTCTTAAGAGGACATTATTTTAATTGTTAAGCATATACTCTAATTTGGAGGTATTAAGTCATGATGTGAAGCACAATTTCCCAGAATCAGAAAGAGTTTGTAAAGCGAGTAGAAAGTGCATCATGACTCTTTTCTAAATGATGTTTCACAGCTGCAGAAAAATAGTGAGAATCTGACCTTCTCATAGTACTTCTTATGGTCATTGATGCAACGGATAGCTGTGTGCAATGCCTTGTGGAAGTCATCAGATGCTTGATCCAACAATTTCTGCAGAGATGAATATATACACAAAAGAAAACATAAACTTTTCTCTTTTAATTTTTTGGATCAAACAAATAGAGAAAAATCAATTGAGAATATATTGTAAGAATTTTTGAGGAATAACAGGGCAATGAGGAAGAAAGCAAAGAAAGAGCTCTTCCTTTTGTACCTTGCTGATGGAAATGCCATGGTCATCTCTGTAGCGGTTGAAAGTTGCCACAAGTTGGGTCTTGCTCCTTGTGGTGAGGATCCTGATGGCTTCTTCATTGTTCCCTTTCTTCTCCTTGACAGTTTCATGGAGAATGCCAGCTTCAGATTGTGCCAATCTTGGGTTGATCTCAGCACCTTCATACCTAAACGAGCTCACCAACCCCACCAAAAGCTGCACAAAAAATCAAGCACAAACCCACACCATTAGTGCACCTCAAGCATATTTCATCAATGAACTTCTTTCAGTGACTGTATACAGAAAATGACATGCCTGGCGAAGATGGCCTGTGGTGTTAGCAGCAACATCTTCTTCCAAGGAATGCTTGTAGCGGTTGTGGTAGGCACGCCTCACGGCCAAGAGCTCTTCAGCTGAAAGGACACAGGCGAGTTCCACAATCACATGGTAGTCTTTGCTGCCATTCCTGATTGCCACATTGGCCAAGACAGCACCACGATCTGCAGGTTCCAGCATCCACCGGTACACAGCTTTCTGCAGATTGGTGCACACACGCCCCATTGTTTGAAGCCATGAGATTACGGCAAAAGGTATATGAAAATCATTGGAAAAATCATGTTCTGGTGTACCTCAAAGTCACCAGAGATCTCAGACTCGAGGCGTTTGATGAGATCCTCTTGGTAAAGCTCCTCATAAGCTTTTCTGATTTGCTGCCTCTGATAAACATTTCTGTGACCCAGTATAGCTATAATGGCCTTCTCATCAGATCCCCATCCTGCAGAGTTGAAAACCATTAAATACAAAATCTTCTTTTTTTTTTTCTGGGTACAGAACACATTATCATATTTTACTTTGTGAAAGATAGATATCATTCATCACATTGATAAAGAAAAAGGCAAAAAGCACTTAAATTTACATTGACATTACTAGAGCTCGTAGATGATGAGAGACCATGTTTTCCATCCAGTCACAGAATCAATTTTTCTTACCGGATTTTCAAGATGGGAAGGAAAAACAAAGCAAATTCATAAGCCTAGTCTTTCAAAATGAAACTTTTTTTTGTTTCAAAGAAATGGGTAGGGAAATAATAGGACCTTGGAAAGCTTTTCGGAGAGCTTCTGCATCTTCAACAGGGGAATGGTGGCTGGGAGCAATAAGGGTAGCCATAGTTGATGAAAATATTTTCCCCTCTAGTATGGTGCTGGTTATGATGAAGTTTAGCTTCCCAGGTCTTCTATATATAATAATCTAATTAATAACCCATAGAGCTATGCTTTTACTGGGTGCATGTATGTTCAGAGCAATGCCAAGCAAGAAGATTTTGTCACACTGTCAATTTGGACCTTATGTCAGTAGAAAACTGAAGAATCTGTAGGCTACACGTATTGCTTTTATTCGTAATCTAGCGAGTGCTAAGTTGTTTTTTCCTTGCCATGATTGAATGAGTATCAATACCAAGGTCTCGGAATTCTAACACATTATTGTTTTAGTTTATTAGGATTGGGTGTACCAAAAAAGATAGTTTATTAGGATGCGGTATATCTGTTATATTTTCATTTAAAATTAATAGAATATATTCCAGGCAGATTTTCCTATGTTCTGACACTAGTCACACTACATATTCTAGATAGAATTACATAAATAATTTTTGCTAGTGTTGAAAATTTAACTCATAATATAATTTAATTTTTAGAATTGACAGGATTAATGAGATATTTTGTTAGAAATTAAAAAAATTAAGAAAATAAATAAATTAAATTAAAAAAAACATAAAATTTAATTAATAATTATTAAATTTAATTTTCAATTACCATAAATATCATTAAAAAATTTATAATATTCCAAAGTTTAGAACTTAATTTTTAAAGTGAAATTCATCATAATTTAAAAAAAAGAAAATCAAAATGAACTAGCTTAATTTTAGAGTAAAATATATTGTTAATCTTTTAAAAATATATTATTTATTAATTTTAATTTTAAAAATTAATTTTATCAAATTTAGTTTTATAAATTTTAAATTATTCATAAATTTTTTTTTTTTTATTTTTTATTTTATTAATTTAATTATTTAAAAATCAAATTATTATAGATTTAAAGTTTAAAAAATTAAATTAATAAAATTAATTTTTAAAAAATTACATTAATAAATAATATATTTTTATATTTTACTCTTAATTTCAACATTAATTTTATGTAACCTAACTCATCACGTTAAAGTAGGCTTAGATTAGCACGTTCTTGAAAGTTCACTTTAAGAACTTTTGTTCAGTCCCCAGTAACATGTGTCGCAGTTCACAATGTTTAACCTTTTTTCTTAATGAAGTTATTTTCTTCCTATTTCTCAAAGCAAAATGTCTGTACGCTGACCCAATATAGGCATGATTTAAATGTCTCACCTAATTAATCTATTTCATCATAGCTTACACAAAATAATCGAGTGGTGCCCAACTCACATACAAAATCATCACACAGATGCAGAATTTCCATAATTTTATCTCTCATGAGCCAAAGTGGAGGAGGGTATATCAACTTTAAATGTGTTTACTTCTTTTTTTTTTTTTTCCTCACTCTGCAAACAAACTTGGCATGAGTTTTGGATTCACAAACTAAGATACCAGATTGGAAATAATCTAAAAGCTAATATTCTTTGCTTTTTTTTCTCTCAATTTTTGTTGCCCCATTTGAGATATTTATTAATCAGTAATTTTTTTTTAGCAATGGAAATACAAGTATCTAAGTAAGAAAAAAAAATAATTTAATAGGAGATTAAACTCGTGACACTATCACATTTTAGTGTGTTAATAAAAAAAAATCACATTTTAGTGTCAGGCATTAAAGTCAGTACTATAAGTTAATTTACAAGCTTATTGGTACTAATAAATACTTACTGATTGGAAAAATAATATTGATTTTGTGTTTCTTTTTTGTAAAGGAATATTTGAGCTTTTATGTGTTAACCTGACTCCTGTGTTAATAATGATTTTGTACATAGCACTACGAACTTCAATTTTATCTAAGGCCAGAGAATATTTACTAAAGAAAATTTTGTCTTGTACTTTTGTTTGTTTTTGCCATGCCTCCTTTAAGAGGTGTTCTAAGAATTTTTCTGTTTGTCTGTCTGTGCGTGGTTTCTTTCTTCTTTTTCTTTTTATATTTTTCTTGGTGCGTAGTTGCTAATTGAGTAATAAAATCTCCATATTTGGGAAGGAAAACAAAATTGAATCAGTAAAAGAACCACAAATTTATATATAAGAAATTCTGTAAACTAGCATGTATAGTATGTATATAAGAAATAAGAGGATTATCTTTTTTATCTAGGCATTGATATTTAAATTAATTTATCAAATATTTATTAATTATTAGTTTTATGTTTTAAAGTTCAAGTATTTATTATAAAAAATTAAAAAAAATTATGACAAACTATTTTGGGTGTGCTTAGAATCATTAAAATTAGAATTAAATTAAATTAATTTGGGTTATATTAAATTAAATTAAATTAAAAATCAATTCTTGCGTTTAGAATTCATTATAAAAACTAAGATCTAGATTTATTTAGAAATCAAATTTTATGTTTGGAATACCAAAAAAAGAAATGAATTAATTTTATTTTAAAAACTTATATTTTTATCCTTTCTTTTAATAAACTTTCTCTTTCATTTTTAAATAAATGACTAAGGATAAAAATATAAATTTAAATAAATTTCTCTTAAATTCTCTTATTTTTAATAAAAAATTTTAAATAACTAAATTAAAATCCATGAGATTTTTAAAATTTTTGAAGTCTTATCAATTTATATTTTATAATTTTTTAAACAAAAAATTTATTTATAAATAAAATTAAATTATAAAATTATTAACTTCAAACACACCTTTAAATTACAAATAAAAAATCACAGTACCATATATAACAAACACCCAAAAAATAATTCTGTAAACTAGCATAAGTACATCAGTCTCGTGACCTGTAAACAAAAGTTATTCTTTTTTTTCGACATGGTAAACAAAAGTTAATTTATGCTCGAAGAAAAAAGTAAATTGTAACAATATTCTTTCTTGTTGTTGATATACCATAACATCGTTTCTGTTTGTCACATGGGCCAGTGATTCACCGTATACAATGGTTCAAATTTTTTTAATGGTTTGGTATATCATGAATGTCAGAGGTGGTTCAATTTTATATATATATATATAGCATATTAACAAAAAAAAAGTATTTATTATAAAAATTGAAAAGAATAAATATTGATCATTAACTTTTGTAAAAATCTGAGTAATTGCATTTGGGATCCTAAGGCACATTGCCAAAATCTCTTTTAACTGTTAATTTAAATTTACTTATTATTTGAGTCAGATCTATTGATAGTTTAATTATGTATTTTTTAACATAAAATCTAAATAAAAATAAGATGGCTCTAAAAAGCCCCCACTGAAGAAAATTAACTGATCACAAAATGCAGCACATGAAGGGGAAGTTTATAATCACAGTTTAAGAACTATAAGCAGTTACAATCATATAAGCATCAAATTAAAACCAGAAAACAGTACTGAAGATGTATGATTTTGTGTGATACCTTTGAAAGAGTTATGGAGAGCCTCAGCGTCTTCAACAGGAGAAATCTGGCTTGGAGCAACAAGGGTAGCCATTAATGGAGTACTTAACTAAGCTCTTCCTCTCTGTCTCTCTCAGCTGTGTATATAAGTGCAGAAGAAAATTATGTGATGATGGAGATTGTTTCATCGCAGTCTCAATTTATAGTGGCAGTGGCTCCCTTGGAGTTAACGCCCCTCTCACGATTCTCATGTTCGAACGTTTCGCTTTTTCCAGGTTCACATTGACTATGCACCGTAATTAATGGGCATCTTTGGCTTTAAGAAAATAATTTGAATATGAAAAAGAGATTTGTGTAAAGAAACGTAAGGGAAAGCTGGCTTCAACTGGCGTGCACAGGGGTTGTTTGATTGGAAAGAATTGAGTGTGAATAATGATGCATCATGAGGTGTCTTTCGTCCCTTTCTGTTTGCATGGGGAACAAATGGCAGGAGCTGGATGATGTGGGTTCCTCTTGTTTCCTTGTATTATTATAACGTTCCTTTACTTTACTTTGTCTCTCTTTTTTTATAATTATTTTTTGATTTTTTAATTATTCTCTTACTTATTTATAAAAAATTAATTTTTTAAAATATGATTAGATGTTAAAATAATGATTTTTATAAAAATATTTACTTTATATAAAATCAAATTTTTATTATTAAAATTAATCTTTAAATGAATTTAAATTTTTTTTACTAAGATCAATATTTATTGATTTTTTGTATAATTATTTGAGATTTACTTTTGAACATAAATTAAAGTGAAAGAAAAAGAAAAAGAAAAAAAAGATAAAAGAAGAAGGAATCTCCGTCTATGCATTATCTCTTCTGCAAAAAAATATGCATTTCTTATTATAGTTTAGATATATTTTTAATTTGACAATTGATCTTTAGTTTGTAAACGAGTACTATAGTTTTAGACATTATCAAAATGGTCGCTATTGCATCTCATGTGCCAAACAGATGCTTAAGTGGCTTGGATTTTTGTCCATTTTATCAGTATAGGAATCAATTAAAAATTAAAAAAATAAAACTATAAGAACTAAATTAAAAAACAAAAAAAATTATAAGGATCAAATATATAATAAGTGTTTATGGTCTACATATACCATGGGGCAATTTTTAAAATATAATAGCTTGAATTATGCTAGAATTTGTTTTATTTTTAAGTACTATGAAATGGATAAATGGTCAGCTCGAGATATCAAATGATCAGAAATACAATGTTGATAATACATACTTTTAATCAGAGTGTATAAGAATCTCTGTTTTGGTTGAGGTATTAGAGCACATTTAATAAATAAAATAATTTTTGTATGGATTAGGAATGTAAAGAGAATGTGTTAATTAAATTAAAATAGCCATTCCCATTCTGTTGATTAATGGAAGAGAAATATATGAATTCAATCAACTATCATATTATACTCTCTTAGCGATAGGAAATTAATATCTGATTAAGGATGATCTTTAGGATGAAGATGGATCGAGTCAAAGTATCTATATCCATATATGGTCTGTGGATAAAACAATAATTTTTGTTCTCATATCATCATAAGAAGCAAATACTCATGTTGGTACCAATTTGGCTTCAAATCTTCTGTCCCCTTTTCTTATCTCAAATATTATTTTTTAATTAAATTTTGATAATTTAATCAAAGAATATATCACTCTCTTAATTAATATTAATTTTTTTTTAAATTTAAATATTTTTTTACTGAGTTATCATAATTTAATTTGGAAAACATAGTTAGAGATAGAAAAAGAGGATAGAAAATTTAAATCTTAACAATTTACCTCTTTCTATTTATATAAAATTAATTTTGTTGTCGATAAAAATTAATTGAACTAGCAAGATCAAGTTATGTCATTTCAAAGCTCTTGAATTTAATTTATGTCAATAATCTCTTATTGATAAGTAATCTTATAAATATTGAATATAAGTACTTATTAAAAATTTGTAACATGTCTTGATTTTGAAAAGGATAATTAGTAACCTCCATTTTCCCTTAACTTTTATCTACAAGTAAAATTAATTTTTTCAAATATAATTTGTGACTTTTTTTTTTATATAAACTTAGGAGTATTCCCATAGAATTCAATTCAGTTGAATCGTTCCATATGCCTATCTCATTGGGTCAGGAGTGATACAAAATGTAATTTTCAGAAGTCGAATTGTAATCTTCGTGTCTAGGAATATAGCTTACTTCCACTACACCAATACTTATTGAGTTAATTTGAGACTTTTTAAATGAAAAGAAAAGTGTTCAAAGTTATATTTTATTTCAATTGCACTATAATATTGGAAATTAATAAGAAGCACTTAAAAATATACATGTATGATTATTATTACTACTCATATATTATTAATATAATTTGGGTATGGGCCTCGTTGGGGAATATATTATCTAGGCTCAAACATGGGCAAGTCCATTCAAAAAGTACCTTTGTATACCCATTTATCTATCTATATCTAGACCCAAACCCAAGCGGGAAAAAAACTTCCGGGCACCCATTGAGTCCAAGTCCAGTTGCCATCTCTAGCACTCATAACTCAATTATCAATATCTTCCTTGATCGTTCATTGAGCCCTTGACCAAAAGAAATGGGTCTCAACATCGTCGATAAATAAAAAAAAGAGTAAATTATTTTAATATTTCGTCTAATTTCACAAAAGTCTATTTACTTTCAAATTTTATATAATTTTTTTTAAAAATTATATATATCATTTTTTAAAATATAAAAAAGATCTATATAAATAATTATGAGATATTTATAGATTGTTTAAAATACTTAGAAGAGTACGTGTATGTTTTAAAAATAGAAAAAAATTTAATAAAAATCAAGTAAATAAAAAAATATTAGAATAATTTACTTCAAAAAATTATAAAACAGTTTACCTAATATTGATAGAAAGACTCGAATATTGATTTAAATTATTTATATTTGAACGAAAATTAATTATATCTAACGATAGAGGAAATTTTTACAATTTGATATTAAAGAATAAAAAATTGAGACGTAAAACTAAAAAAGATTATATTTAATTATAACAAAGAAAGTGATAGTGATTTTGACTAAAATGGGAGGAGAGAGTTTAAGAAATCAAATCACATGATACGTGACTAGAGATTCTGGGGATGAACCAGGTTTTTTGTAGACATCACCATGTCCTCCAAATTGGGCTTTACATCTGATATGCCCTTGGATTGCCCATTTTCAAAACTGCTTTTGTATTAATATTTCTATGGGCCCAGGTCCTCACTTTGGAACCCATGTCATTGGAATAAAATAAATACAGAAAGCATATTTTAATCCCTTACCCGTGTTCGTTCTCAATTTAATTTTTTACATATTAATTTTTATAATTTAGCATTGAAATTTGCTTCAATTTAATTCTTCTTTAATTAATATTAATTTCCTCAAATTGAATTCATGAGAAATTAAATTAATGTAGAATATATTGATGAAGACGAAAATAGATTTTTTGTCATAAATAAATAAATAACTTTTAAGTGTCATTTTGGTTCTTGATATGTTAGTCATTTGTGCTCGTGTTTTGTTGTTAAGTGATGATTTAAGAATTTCTTTTAAGGGTCTTTATAACTGAATTAAATTATAAAAAATTAAATAAAAAATTTAAAATTTAAAAAAATGATTAAATTTAATTTTTTTCATACAACTTTTTTATTTGCATATATTTGTGGAGATTTATTAATTATTAATCAGAATAAATTTTTATAGAGTGTAAATTAAATTACATGATATTATATTGTTATTTACATGGATATTAAATTTAAAATAAATAAAACATGTATAGGTATCTAACGTAATAATTAAAATTTACTTATAATTCTCATTTCTTTATCCATAATCACTTTGTAGTCCTAAGTTCTTTTCTTCGTATGAAATCGGGTGATTTTTTTTATTTTGGGTACAAAAATCTGGCGATCTTTAAACTACAATCATTGGTTAATTCCATTTTTCATATTTTTTATAAATTAAATTGGTACCCCTAAAAAAGATAAATGACATTAAAAGAAAACCCTAAAATAAACCCCTAATTGTTGTAACGTCATGTGGCGAATCTCAGACTTTTTTTTTAATTAATTTCATAATTAACGTGTTTTCAAAATTATAAGGAATGTCTCTATACATGTTTTCAGTTGTGAAAAGCTTTTGCTATAAGGATTCTGGGCAATCTTTATCTGTATGAATACGACTTGTAATAATGAAATCGTGAACGATTGTGAAAAGCACAAGACATGGCACCCTCGCAATCAGATAGTGAAATATGGTTATAAGTTTTGAATATCTAGCCTATAAAACAAATAACGAAATATAATTATATGTGTTGGCTTTATATCCTATGATCGTCTTCATAAATTATTAATGCCTGTCACATAGATTTTGCAAAGATATAGTATCTTTTATCATATAGCTGTTTGATATTTTTTAACAGCCCTACTAACGGTGTGAATTCATAATAATATTTTGTTCATTTTGTTTTTGTTTTTGTTTTTCTTGTTATTCGTCACAACATAATTTGTTCTTGTTCTTCTTCTTGTTATAATTTAATTTGAAGGAACCACATATGCTCTAAAACTTGGCGAAAATTGATAAACAAATCCTGTTTGAAATTTGAATAACTGAGCACTTATTATATAATGTTATCGATCAGACACATTTTACTTGTTATCTAACAATATAGATCAATATCTTAAAAATGATTTTTTTCTGATTTATTTAACATTGAGAGTCATTATATATGACAAAAAACAGATTAAAACTTAGGAGAGAGTTTTAATTGTCATGCTTCTGACCCAAATGAGTGACAACTTATGTACTCTTTTCCTTACCAAAAAAAAAAAAAAAACAAAGAGACTAACTATAATTTAAATCTTAATCCAAACTAATTTTTATTTATAAATTAATTTCCATTTTTGACATAAATAATTGAAAACATGTTCATATAATAGATATGGATGTGAAATTAGTACATCATAAAAATAAAAACTGCTCTCAACCAAGAGGCATATAAAAACTAATGTAACGTTTTGAATACGGAATGATAATTTCATAGAATTAGAATGAAATAAAAATAGAATGAAATAGAATGAAATGAAATAATCATTCCTATTTCACAGTTTGATAACTTCTGGAATGTAATACTTTTCCAAATTACTTTACTGTGTAGTACATAAAATCATTGTATAATGGAATCAAAGTTGATGTAGATGATATAAGCATCCCTTATAAGAAATTTTTTTTTAAACCTTAACAATAATGTTTAATTTTAATTTTTTAATAATTTGATTAGAATAAATATTTTTATCTTTTAAAAGAATAATGTTATCACATCAAGTAAATACTTTATATTTATTTTTATACATAAATAAGTTTTTAAATCAAAGATAGAAGATTTATATCAAGACTAAAAATTATAATAATAAATTAAAATATTATCAAGGTTAATAAGTAATCAAATATATAAAATTTAATCATAAAAAATTACACTATAAACTGAAAAACATCAATAAAGACAATATTTTAGTATCCGAAAAAAGGACAATAACTGTAATTATATAAAATTTTTAAGAGTATATTAAGAATAAATAATTTTAATTCCATTTCGTGAAGCATGGAATCTCAATCCTACCTCTCTAGGAGAATGAATTCCATGCTCTATTCTTGATTGCATGGAATGAGTCACGGAATGAAATCACCATTACTTTTTTTGTAAACAAATAAACGTAGGAATGCCCTATTTCATGGAATGGGTAAGAAATGAAATCACCATTCCTATGTACCAAATGTCACGTAAAGCTATCTAGTTTTATAGTTTAATTTAGTCATCCATATATTTCTTTAGTAATTTCACAGTAGTCATCACTTGTCAGAAACTTAGAAGTAGGTGTTAATTTTACCAAGCTAGTAGCTTGCAGTGGGGCTTAAAATAAATATATTTTAAACTCGAAATTTTTGTGTGGTCTTTATAAACAAAAATTAGGTGTTTACCAAGAAAGTGATATACCAAATAGCATCACATCCGAAGCATATCCACCATGAGTTACCCAACTTGCCCGGCATCCAAACAAACGTGGTTGAGTCATCAATAATAGCCTTTCAGTATCAAAAAAAATAAAAAAAATCAATGCAAGTTGGAGCTACTGCATGCATGCTATGTGATGATATATGGCAGTGTTTGCCGCAGAAAATATATTCAGAATGCCACATGATTCAGAACAAATTTCTAAAAGGGTATAGACAGCAAGTCTCTTACATAGCCAAGGCATTGTTGCCCAATACGAAGTTTAGCTTCAAATTTCAAAACAATGATGTGGATTGTGGAGATTACGGCACCAAGCTTCCATCTTCCTCTACTTTCTCAAATATGCCTTTATTATTTGACTAGTATATAGAATAGCTTGAAAAACAACGTTGTTGGTTCCTCAATCTCAATTTTTACAACTTCATAAGATTGATTTTTGTTTAAACCATGATGACTAGGAGATTTTTACTAAAGGAATACCTTTAGCGAACATAAAACCTTGCACTAGCGGCAGATTCACCCATACGCTAATAGTGGGTGTACCAGCAAAGACATTCTAATATCCAAGTAAATAGATAATCAAAACGGTAGTATAGTGAATGTGAATGAATAATACCCGAAGAGGATAACCACTATTTATCCTGACTAGAGTGGTGGAACCACCTCTCTTGCATGAGGTATAGATGGAGGTTGGAGTGTGCAGGTTTGGATAAGTGTCAATGATAAAGTCTATTAACTTAGTCCTTGTCTGATGTGGATGAATTGACTAGGCCACACTATTTGGCCAAGTAATATGTACAGTACAATTTTTGTGACACATATTTAAATAGATATTGATATATAGATATGGATTTGTGCAATCCTATCTATTTTACATGGGGATATTGTAGATGTTATTGCTCAATATTAACAGTAAACTAGAGGAAAAATGAAGCTAATATGCAAAGTAATTATAATGGATCTGTTTAAATTGCTTTGAACTGAATTATATATATATATATATATATATATATATATATATATATATATCCCTAATTTTTGATGCTTTAGTTCTCAGTATTTGAAGTAGTTGTAGTGGTCCTTTGTTGGTCTCAATTATTTACATCCCCACCTCTCACGACCTCTCACAACATCAAGGTCTCACTCTTTCTCACTCACACATATTCTCTGCAAACGCAAGAAAGGACGAAACCTCCTTTACTTGTTTCTGTGTTATACCAGTGGGGCAGCTTCCCTTACTCCTTAACCTTGTCTTCCATGCACAGATGTGATTACATGGTTGTTTGGTTGTTTTTCTTCTCTGTCGTCTTGTGGGAAGTGGGCTATGAAAGTACTGTTTGTACGTTTTTAATGTGTTAGTTTTCATTTTGAGAGGTTGAGAATTTGATGTGGACATGTAAGGATTATGTTAGTTGATTGGCATCTAAATGACCATCGTAGTATGATCAATGTTAGAAGGACACTTTTACACACCCTTCGTTTATCTCTATACACTTAGAATTTAATTTTTATATGAACTAAATATTTTCATTGTTTGATGCACCTGATAGTATAATAAAGCACATGATAAACTCTTATATTATCATCATACGTTTTAGTTGAGGCACATGCAATTGTATCTTATAATATTGTTTGTTGTCTTACTTGTATAGTATAAAAATATTATTTATTTAGACAAAAAAAATCTATTTTGTAATAATAACATGATTCAATGTTGACGGTGGTCACATGGAGTGACCGCAAGAAGATGGTGACAGTGGCACAATGGTAGGAAGGATAGTGATAATGATGGTAGTAATGATGGTTACAATGGTGGCAAGGATAATATTTGTGGTGGTGATGGCAGCAATGGTGACAGTGATGGTGACAATAATAATAGTATGACAATAATAATAATAACAATGACAATAATAATAATGATAATTAAATAACAATCATGATAAAATGAGAATTGTACATATAAGAACAATGGAAGAAAGTCAATTTTTTTTTATATGCACCAAACAACAAGATAATATTTACTTATACTATCAAGTGTTTCATAACATCAACTAATAGCTTCTCCAAATTTTAAATTCTACAAATTTCATATGGTTCAATTTTTATAACTTCTGTGATGCACAATTTCTAAAAGTTAATAGAAAAATCTTTTTGACATGAAACGCTTTCTTTTATATTGATATTACTACTTATTACATATATATATAATTAACAAATTATAATTTTCACTACGGACCAACTATTGTTCAATAAATTTAAGTTATATTTAAAACATTATATAAACAAAAAATGTTAATATACGTGAATACAATTAATGAAGGAATAAATGAGAAAACGTATTGAGAGCAAACATTAATTTGTTTAAAAATATATAAATAAATTTTTATTTCTCCCATGACTAGAAGCTGAGAGGCAAAGTATATTGCAAAAACAAGTCCTGTATATGGACTTTACCAAAAGAAGGAAAACAAACAATTCAATGGAATGAAAATTTTCATACTAATTAAATCTACAAGTCAATGAAATGAAATTTCGTACAAATTAAATCTACAACGACGCAACACCAGTTGGTAATTTTCTCCACATTTTGTTATATGTAAAGTCATGCTTTAATTGTAACTTGAAGCTTTTAAAGTAGTTATTTCTTATTCCATCAAAATATTCCGTAATAGTTTACCAAAAAAACAAAATATTCCATAATAGCCTATTTTATTGTACATCATTGCTAGTACTCAAATTGTAATTGGCTATGATATTTATATATCAAGTCAAAGATCGTGAAATGATAACTTGGGCAAGAAGCACCAAGCTGATAAGAGCTATGCTTACAACATTTTCTTACCATATATACCATATAGCTCAGAAACTCAATCCAAATAAAATTTCTGATAATGCACGGAAAATTTTTAGGTAAACATGAGCTTACATAGATAATCAATTAACATTAGACATATATAATTAACTCTTTAGAAAGAGATGCATTTATAAAACATGACCCACAAACAACTTTACACATGTCTACTATTGATTTGAGTGGCTATATAGGTATATGTTTACATAAGAATTTCTAGTTATTGCACCTTATTTAATTTATCATGAAGAATTAAAAAGGAAAAATATCAACAAATATAGCCACCATAAATATAGCAGACTATATTCAAACCAGTATGTTCATACCTTTTGCAAAAACATGAAAGGATTTTATATTATGTTTGGAACCATTACAAAATATAATTGATTTTATTTTATTTAAGTTTAAATGATTTAATTTGATTTAGAAGTTATTTCATGCTTGAAATTCATTATAAAATTAAATCAATTATTATTTTATTATAACCTTCAAAACAAAAGATTTCATTTATAAATCAAATCAAAAATTTATACACTTCCAAACAAACTCTAAGGAAAATATTTCTTCATTCAAACTTGGTATATTTTCCCATTGTAACTGGAACACCAATTGTAGGATTTATGGTGGATGTTTACAGCTCATACCCTTAATAAGACGAAGTCTTACAGTGATTTGAGTCTGCTGCTGTTCCTCAAACTGGAAAAAAGGTGTTGTTTTATCTGAATAATTGGATCATCTCAAAAAAGAAAAACCTAAACAAGAAGAAAATAGGTAAATTCCCACCAAACTGTGTGCAGTAGCTTTACGGTTCTTTCTTTTTCTCTTAAACTTTGACACATTCTTTAAAAAAGGAAAATCAAAAGCAACTTTTACCATCAGGTTAGTTATTTGTGTGAAAAGGGAAACGCAAACAGAAAGTTGGCTGTTGATGTTGCGACAGATATATTCACATGACAGTTTGGTGTGCTCTCAATGATCTTTTCCTTTATATTATTGTTGGTGCTTCAAATGCACTCCATCGAACGTAAGACTTTTAGTATACCCCCTTTTTAAGTAATTTATAAATACAAATATCATTATTTCAGTTCATTCAAAAAATTTTAATATCAAATTAATGTCTTAATCATGAAAATAACATTATTTTTATCTTTAAAAAAATTGATATTAGTTTAGTCATTGAATTATCAAAAAAATTATTAATTTAGTTTTTTAATGATACAAAATTGATATCAATTTAGTCGCTTAATTATAAAAATTCTATCAATTTAATCACTATCTATATACAAAAAGATAATTTTGATGTCACTTTCATGATTCAATAACTAAATTAATATCAAAATTTTTTGAAAGACTAAAATAATAACACGTGTATCTTTAAAGAATTAAATAGAAACTTTACTTTTTATCTTATACTTGCATCTGTGCCTTTGCTTATCAGCACACAAAGTCACACACGTCATGCACATGCTCATATATCTATGTCACTTTCAATGTGAAGACATGCTCGAGTTGTACACCAAACAACCCAGCCCCTCTGCCGTCCCTAGCCTTCAATCCTTCAATATTCTTTCCTCTTTCACATTAATTCATTCATTTATATGTATCGTTCTTTTATATCGTATCTTGTATAAATATCATTCTATCAATGTGTAACAATTAAATTCATTTTAAAGATCATTAGGGAATTGTATTCACATGCATGGCAAAGCGAAAGATTTCACTTTATAGGCTGAGAATTGAAAATTATCAAAATTAAAACGTTGTAAAAGTATATTGATATGCACATTATGTTGATTTCATAAATAGTTTTAGTTTTTTTCTTTAAAAAAGAGTGAAGAGTTTTTTTTTTTCCCTTAAAGTATCATTCAATCTACACATACATTCACAAACAATATTTCAATCAACAATATGTATGGTAAAAAATAAAACAAAGAATAATATACTAACATTTCTAGAGGAGTTTAATTTTGATTCACTGTTAGTATAAAAAGTTTTATACTATTATTTGATCATGAGTTGCTAAATCATTAAAAAAAATTAATTAAGATAACAACTACAAAGGTCAAATATTAAGTGACACACTACTAAAAAATTTGCTATTAGAAATGGACAAAAGCCGTGTCTAAAGGGTTCAAATTTCATCGCTATGCTTTAAGTGACGGAACTAGACACGGAACCAAAAACGTGTCAAAAAGTGGTGTTTCTGACTTTTCAAAAATGAAATTAGAATTCTGTCTCTAGTCAGATACAAAAAAATTTCGTGTTTAAAGGGAAAAAAATCGTATTTGAAATGTAACCAAAACCGTATCCAATAAATCAATCAGAGACAAAAATTAGGTCTCTCAAGGGGTAAATTTTTGTGTCTGGTGTGCGAAAAGGTGATGTACAGTACATAATCTGACATGAAAAATTCCGTGTTTGATTCTGTCTCTGAATCTGCAGAATGATAAAAAAATTAGTTTAATACTTACAGCTTGCCATTTTATTTGTTTATACTCTGCATATAAACAATATCAAACCAGGTAGTTTCCAATTATATCCAAATCAAATTCTCCAATTATATCAATAATTTTTGAATTAATAAAAGAAGTCATTCATTTGATAAAATGTCTAAACGTATTTAATGTTTCGAAATTGTCCATGAAGGTAATTCATAAAAATATATATTAAACAGTTCATAAATATATAAAACATAATCCGAGAAAATTTATAAACGCTGATAAGCACAAATCATCAAAATCATCATCATCCTCGTCTTGCTAATCATTGGTGCATAATCTGGTCTAGGAGTAGCTGCAAGCTGTGTAGAAGGAGAAGGAGGGTCCAAGTCCAACCTTTGCATAATGCGATGAATCATATCCTCTTGCCGAATGATCATTCCCTACTGTTGGTCAACCTTCTCCTACAGACTGTAGATGCATGAGTCTTTCTGTTGCATCTCGGAGGTTAAAGCAGCAATTGTGGACCTGAGAGCCTCTATATCTGAGGCAGAACAAGTCTCAGATCCACCAGCAGAAACAGAGGAAGACGGAATCAGAGAGGCAACGTCTGTGCCCAAATCATACATGCGTCCCTTTTTGTTCATGTCTTCGATAACATCCAGATATATGTTGTTGTCGGATTAACGGCTATACCCCTAACCTACTGCTATCTATGAGTTCCTTTTAAATAGCCTCCCCTGGTACTCTTCCTGTAAAAAGAAGTTAAATTTGCTTAGTTTGATAAACAATGTAATTATATAACATTCCTTAATTATGTTAAACTTGTATTTACAGTAATAGATTATGCATTCTGCGAGATCCACTCAGAAGGCTTCCCCTTCTGCATATGAATTCGATGGAAGACATTGAAAGTAGAAGGTAGGGTGTCACTCTGTGCTCTTTGAAAGTATAATAGAAATTTAAAAATAAAATAAAATATTCAATATAAGTTAAATAAACGTAAAAGACATTAAAATATAATACAAAATATTCACCAATCTCTTCTAGTGCTCAAATGCTAGGATTGAGCCCCCAGTGTATAGTAACACTTCCATATCAGATTTTCAAAATTTTTTCTGAACTTCACCCAAGTAGGGTTCTGCCAGAGAGAGTCCAAATCATTCCTAACCTGCTGGGGGATCCATTTCCTAGGAACTGCCCCACTCCAAAACTTATTTATTGTATTCTTCAGTGAGTCAAATCTTTTGTGGTCGAAACACTTTCTAATTTGTCTGTCATCAGAAGGCAACCACTTATATTTTCTCTACATGCAAGAATAAAATTAATTAGTATATTAACAATAATTTGAATGATAAATTATGTTAACTGTCAATTATTAAATATAATAAAGTACAATACCCCAAACTCATTAAATCACATGTTGCGAACCATGTTGTCCACCTCCTTCCAATTTCTCCAAGCTCCTTCAAACTTGGACTTTATTATGGTAGTAATTGTAGTCGGCGGTCCCACAGTTGGGTCAAACTTGTAAGTAAACCAAACTTAAGTCAAAGCTATAATGTATGATAACATATCAAACAGAACAAAATTATAAAAATTAGTAATACTTAAGTCAACTTTGGCCCTGGACGAATCCATATACAGCCATCAGCATCTCTGGCACCAGGAGCAGGAGCAGGAGTGCTAGGTGAAGCATCTGTCTCAGGATGTAAGGATGCACTAGGTGAAGCTACTGTGTGGGGATGAGAGGAAGATGGTGGGAGGTGAGAGGTAGTGCTGGGAGAAGATCCTGAGAGTAGTGATGGGCTAGGTGAAGGAATGGGTGAAGGGGGCACGTGAGTATGTAGTGATGAGGTGGGAGAATGATCAGATGTACTCTCACCGCTACCCTTATCCCAAACCCAACCCCTACTTCTGCCTCGACCCCTACCTCTACCGTTTGCCATCTATATACACTTGTAATGATAAAAATGAATTAAATCAAGTAACATAAAAGTTTAGAAATGAAAGTCAAGTAATATCAAGTCAAGTCAACTAATAGAGATAAAAGAACAAGGAAACACATAGTTTTGTTATCATATATTACATGTCAAAAGTAACTTAATCAGAAATCTTTCATCAAAGTCTTCTTCCTCGCCTTTTTCCTCATATTCTTCTTCATTCGTGAGTAATTCTTCTTCAGATGGAAGTTCCAGATCTTCATTGTCTTCTTTCAAATCAACTTTGATAAAGTAAGATATATTTACTTCCTTAGCTATACTAGTTAGATCAACTAAACCTTACTCAAAATCATCATTTGCAATTGTCATTTGTAATTGAGGAATATTGTTGTCTTGATAAGGTTGATCTAATTTGAAGACCTTAACTTCTGAAGTTTGAATCACATTGTGTGCTTTTATTTTTGATGACACTTAGCCACCGTTGCTGGCCTTTCAGGATACTTTGCGTAGTATACTTGCTCAGCTTGTTGTGCTAGTATGAAAGGATCGTAGTTTCTATACCTCCTAGACTCTCTTAATTCAACGATCCCATAATTTTTATTAATTTTTGTCCTTTAATTCGGAGTGGGATCAAACCACTCACATTTGAAAAGAACTAACTTCTGTATGGGCCATCTGGTGTATTCTAATTCAACAATATCAGTCAACATCCCATAGTAATCATCTTCCATTTGGTCAAGGTCGCCCTCTTGAACACATACACTATAGTTTAGCATACGCATCCCTTGACTTTGATCTCTTGTGTAGAATTTATAGTCATTGACATAATATGTTGGCCATTTGTTAACGTTCTAAGTGGTCCCCATGAGGTTTTTCGACTATGTTTAAGAGTGAATGCCTTCGAATGCTCCATACAAATTGGACAATCAAGTTTACCCATCATCATCCAACCTAATAACATCCCATATGCAAGAAAGTCATTAATTGTCCACATTAAAGCAGCCTTCATGACAAAGTTTTGTTTTAATGAGATATCATAAGTTACCACACCAATATTCCACAACATATTTAAATCATCTATAAGAGGTTGCAAATACACATCAATTTTGGCCTTCGGATTGGACGGACCGGGAATTATGACAGATAAAAACACAAATTCCCTCCTCATGCACATCCAAGGTGGAAGATTGTAAGGCATAACAACTATAGGCCAACAAGAATAAATTCTTCCAGTGTTGTCAAATAAGGCAAAACCATCAGAATATAACCCTAATATAACATTTCTAGGGTCTTGTGCAAATTTAAGATATGTCTTATCAAATAATTTCCAAGCTTCTTCATCTGATAGATGAGATAAAGAACCTGATTCCTTTCTACACTCACGATGCCATCTCATTTGAGTTACTATTTGCATGAAAGAATAAAGTCTTTGTAGTCTTGGAACAAGTAAAAAATACCACATTTTTTTTAAAGGGACTTTTCTCACTTTGCCCCTTCTAGTGATGGATTGATAACGGTTTTCCCCCACAAAAATTACAACTTTGAAGTTCCTCATTGTTTTGACTTATAGTATAACATGTAGTCATTAAGATAACATTTAATCTTCAGACACCCTAGTCCTAGTAGGGCTACAAATTTCTTTGCCTGATAAAATTTCTAGGCATACTATTATCATTCGGCATTGCATCAGACATAAATTGCATCCAATCATTAAAGCAACCTTCAAATAAGTTATGTTCAGTTTTCAAACTTAGAGCATGTAATGAAGCAGACAATTGAGAATAATTTTCACAACCTTCATACAACGGACTCTATGCAGTCGTTAACATATTGAAAAAATTCTGTGCTTTTAGGTTAGGGTCTTCACTCATACTACTTAAACCTCCAACAATACCTTCTTATTGGATGTAATCCCAATTCCCGGTCCAGCAACATTCATTACCATCTGCTCGTAATTATTAAAATTCTCTCTCTCCTCAATGTTGCCATAGTATAAACTAGTTATGACTACTGGGGGAATAGGAAGCATTTGCTCACCATGGTAAGTCCAATAATAGTAATTTTCCATGAATCCCTTTCTACAAAGATGTACCAATACATCATCAACAACCTTAAACTTCTTACATTTACATGTCTTACAAGGATACCTTATCTTTCTTTCAATCTTATATTATTCTTGTCCACAAGCAAACTCAACAAACTTGTAAATCCCCGCAAAAAATTCATCAGTAATACTCCTATCAAAACCCACTCTATGATCCATCCACTACTAATGTTCAGGCACCTCCATTTGATATCTAATTAAGTTTCCGCCAAATAAAAATAACATATTAATACCTAGACTTTGTTTCTTATTTCTATATTGACTTTATACATACAAATATTAACCAATCTACTTCATAATTACATACAATTTAAGTAATCTAATTCAAATGAAATTGTCAAAATTTTAATAGCATCTCTCCTATAATATTGACATTCCTAAAACTACAAGCACCTGTTTTATCCAAGCCAAGCAATTCAGTATGCATAACTATTGATATTCACTAAAACTATAAGCGATAATCAATAATATCCAGAAAACTACAAAGCAAACAAATTAATAACATATTAATACCTAATCTTTTTTTCTATTTCTATATTGACTTTATATATACAAATATTAACCAATTTACTTTATAATTACTTACACTTTAAACATTCTAATTTAAATGAAACTGTCAAAATTTCGGCAGCATTTTCCCTATAACATTAACATTCCTAAAATTACAAGTACCTAATATCAAATCTAGGCAGTTCAGATAACAAGAAAACTTAAATTAATAGTACATAAGCTCAAAACAAAGATTACACTCTGCATATTTCACATACATTGATAAAAAAGACATGTATATCAATTGTTTGTCACAGCAAATTAAGCAAAATTAATAGTTTAAGGTAAACAACAAATGAGAAAAGACTTACATAAAAAAATTTCACGACAATAGAAGGATCAGAGCAAATCCAGAAAAAGTTTCTAATTGCAATCCAAACACAAAAAGATGGAGTAAAAAGCGTACCTAAAAAGGAAGAGGAGTGAGCGAGGGAAGAGTGAATGACACCGATGGAGGGCGAAAGAACGTTGTCCACTGACAAAGAAGATGCTCATCAAATAGGAGAGGAAGGACACTACTAATATTTTATAAATATTAACCAACCAACTTTATAATTTGTTAGGCAGTTTAGAATCACTCAGATATACCAGGTAGTTTAAAATTAAATAACAGATAGTTCAAGAATATTTTTATACAATAAAACATATACATAAAAAATTAAATCTAATGCCAAAGTAAATCTAAAGGTAAAATTCAAATCTAATTATGTTTAAGTAACTTCATATAACTGAATTCTCTTAAACCCACTACAACAATTTGCATAATTTTAGACAGTTAAATCTATATCAAGTCCTGTGAATAAAAGTGGCACTCAATCAAAATAATTATTCTTAAATTTGCAATAGAAAAAACATGTCAGGCAAATTAATTATTTTTAAAATACACTTTAACTAATTTTTAATTTGACCATTCCCTTGCTCTATCCTCTTTAATCTGTCCTAAAATCAACTTTAACTAAATTTCTAATTTGCTCATTCCCAGTCCTTCTATATTCTTTAATTTTTCCTAAAATATACTTTAACTCATTTTCTAATTTGTCCATTCCTATTCCTTCCATCTTCTTTAGTTTTTTCTAAAATTCACTTTAACTAATTTTTTAATTTGACTATTCTCATGCCTTTCATCTTCTTTAATTTGTTCCAAAATCTACTTTAATTAATTTTCTAATTTGCCCATTCTCACTCCTTCCATATTTTTTAATTTTTTCGAAAATCTACTTGAACTAATTTTCTAATTTGACCAGTACCATGTCTTCCATCCTCTTTAATTTTTTCAATAATTCCACTTTAACTCATTTTCTAATTTACCCATTCCCATTCTTTCCATCTTCTTTAATTTTTCCTAAAATCTACTTTAACTAATTTTCTAATTTGTCCATTACCATTCCTTCCATCTTCTTTAATTTTTCCTAAAATTCACTTTAACTCATTCTTCTAATTTGCTTATTCCCATTCCTTCCGTCTTCTTTAATTTTTCTAAAATCTATTTTAACTAATTTTCTAATTTGACCATTCTCATGTCTTCCATCCTCTTTAATTTTTTACTAAAATCTACTATAACTAATCTTCCAACTTGCCTATTCTCATTCTTTCCATCTTCTTTAATTTTTCCTACCTAGGAAAATTCTTAATTTCTAACAAATGCTTACATCAAATTTTGACCAAAATTTCACACCAAATGATATATCATAAGCCAACCTAATCAGAGGGACCATAATCAAAACACTAAACACATATGCAAATTTATTCCATAATCAGTAACCAAACTCACACCAAAATAAATCATGCACAAGCTCTCAATAATGAAGGAAAACTAACCTCTCAAAGGCCTTACTGGAGCAGAAAGAGCCTCGCCGGCTGCACACCACAGAAGCTCTCTTCGTTGACAGTGGTAGTACACTTGGAGGAGTCAACTACGAGCAAGAGGGAGGAAAGGCAGGGAGGGAGCACTAAGCAGCTCCATCGTTAGTAATGGAAGAAAGGGAGGGAGGGTGAGCGAAGGGGAGGAAGGAAGAGGGAGGGAGATGGCAGCAGTGGACGTTTAGGGTAGGAAAGAAGTATGAGGGAGGAAGAAGAAAAGGATAGGGGAAAGGGGAACCGTGACACCGCGTATGTGTAAGTTTCTCAGCGATATAATAATTCCGTCTTTGAATCTATCTCCAAGTCAATTTTTTTTTTTAACTTTCAAGCCCATTCAGATGCGGGTTGGTTTCGTGTCTGAGACTTAGAGATAGAATAATTCTGTCTCTGAGTTTAAAATTTCAACCCAGACATGGTTTTTGTTCCGTCTATGAGATTTAATTATTTTGAGGAATATAGACATGAAAAATTTTCATTGCTATATGGATTATAATTTTTAAAAAAACCAAAAAATACTTAAACACGGAATCAGACACGGTATTATTCAGACACAGAAAAGTTTTGTGTCCGATTCCGTCGCTGAACATTGAAAACATTTTCTTGTCTCTAGGTCATATGTTCTGTGTCTATTTCCATGTTCACCTATCTGATTTTCATGTCTAAAATGATTTTTTTAGTAGTAGGATATGATTTGATAATAGTATAAAAAAACTTTACACTGACAATAGATTAAAATTAAATCCTTTTTAAAGGAAAAAAAAAGAAGAAATATACAACATAGTACAAGATTACAAGCTGTTATATAATAGTCTATAAAAAACCGGGAATATATATAGAAAAAATAAATTTGTTTTACATTATGTCGTGTGCATGTGGTGTTACCATCTCTCTTTACTATTTCCAATTGAGACTTTCAATTTAATGAATGTAGTTAATGTAATCTTCTAATCTTATTTTCCCGGGAAATCATTCTTTTCTTTTCAGTTATAAGAAGAAAATGATCAAATTATGCAACTTAAATGTAAAAGAAATAAAATTCTAATTAACCTAAATATAAGTATGTGTAGCATATATTAATTGATCGACCAGTCAATATCATGTTTTTCATGTAATGGAAGTTTCAGGTGCGGGTCCTGTTTTTCTTCTTAATTAGGCTTGCTTCGGCTTGTCTTTTTTTTTTTTTTTAGTCTTGGTATTATTAATTTCCTTATTCTTTTTCTCAAGTTGTTGGTGTTTGCTTGTACTCTTTTCTAGATCTTTGTTTTTTTCTTTGTTCCATTGCTAAAGTTTCATCATGGAATATCAAAAATATTTGGAGGACGAGGAAGTAGATCTAGGCAATGTCAAACCTATTGACCATTTGAGTTTTCACTCGGTTACTTTTGTGAAAAGATTTCTTTTATTGTACAATAAGTATAAATTCAGGTCAACATTTATGTTAATTGGAATTAAATTTTCTTTTTTCAAATAATCCCAAGAATATACCTTACACATCAATTTGATATTTTTTTTAAAAAAAATTTACATAATATAACACAAAGTTAAAGAAAAGAAATACGGTGATTAAATGTCAAAGGTCAGCCCATGACTGGCATATTCAAACTGCATGTTTTGAGTTTGAATGTGATATGTAAGTGTCACCATAAATTCTTATTAAGGCTTATGGCATATCTTAGACTTGAGAATGAGATTGTCTCCCGGCTCTTGGCCCTAACCTTCTCCTAAATTTTGTTTACCTGAAAGGACTATGACTGCTGTGTAATCAAAAGTCATGTATATATAAAACAAGGGATTAGATGCAAAATTTCAAGCCACCAAAATCTTGATACTTAAAAGTTACTTTGCTCTAGCTAAAATCACGTCTTTGATGAAATACGGGTAAAGTGTCATGAGATTAAGCAGTTTGGTAGAAAAAATTTGGTGTAATTAATCGATCGACTTACAGCTATTGGACATTAGAACTTTTTCTTATTTTTTGAGGAAAAAAAATATATATAAGCTGTGTCAGATCTCAATATTATCTTCACTAATATAATTCTTATGTGGTTTGGTTACTTCTCTGTTTGGGTTGTTTGTTTAATTTTCAAATTTTGTTTAAGAATACTATACATAGATTATATGTACTACAAGTTGCTATGATTCATTACAAATAATATATGCATTCAATATTTATATATATTTATCTGTGGCTGGCATCTACTTTTAAAAAGTATATTTAATATTTAATGCTCTTGAGCTTTATTTATATATATTTTATTTTTTTAAATACATTATTTCGATAAAGTAGATAAAAGGCCATATGTATAAAAACAGTGGATAACATTTTGTGTTTTTGAAAACATTTCCTTCACAAAATTTTAAAAACATGAAACAAAATAAAAATAAGGTAGTATTTTTGTAATTATAACTGAAAACATATTAACCAAAAATAAAAATTAAAAAAAAACCCAAACACCCCTTTAAATATATCTCATTTTGACATAAGAACAAAACGTGATTGCATTTGTAGGCTATAATAATAATTTCCTTTTAAGAATGTGCCTTTTACAACCAGAATAACTATGAAGACCGTATATACCACCTTGTATATTCTGCGTAGAAAATTTGTCAGGTTCTCTATAGAGCCTTATCCAGCATTCCATTTTCCTTGAAAGTGGCATATTAAAATGCCTTACCTTTACATTTCAATCTTTCTGTCTATTTTTTTCAAAAACGTATCCCTACAACTTTCTGAAGTTAGAAGTTATTGAAAAGTAAAGAATGAATTTATGCTTTTTTTTTTTGTGATACATTAGAGTTGGAAATACTTAAGTAGAAAAAGGGATAGATGACCTAATAAAAAATTGAACCTTTGACATCATCATCACACTTTAGTCTAAGAGATTAGGGCAACTTGAGATTTTTTTGTTGATTGAATTCATGCTAATAGAATGTGATTGCCAATAGTATCTAAGTTTTATTTTTTTAAAAAATTAATTTTTATTTTTACCATAATTAAAAGCATAAAAAATTATTATTTTAAAATAATCACAAAGATACTTCTTATATTCATTTTTTTTAATTTTGAAGAATTCTTTTCACATTTAAAATGCTACACGTCCTAAGACGTACTATTATTAAAATTTGTTTTAAATGGTGTTACAATTTAAATTAGTAATTCTGCATTATTATCAATTCAATTTAAAAGATACAATTTATACAAATGAAAAAAGAAAGAAGATCTATAAATTTATGTTATTATTAATTTATTTTTATAATTATAATATTTTAATATTTGATTGATGAATTTGGCAGTGTTGATTTGGACTATTACATCACTTAAAACAAGAAATTTAATATAATTCTTAGAACGTTTAGTATTACATTTTTAGATATCATAAATAAGTTTTAATTCAATTTTCAACTTAAAAAAGCTATCGTATAATTGTATAACGAAATTTTTTTTTTCAGCAGTATCGCAAATAGCTATTTTAATAATAAGAATAAAATGCCTACGAAGAAAAGAAAGAAGAAAAATAGGTGGTATTTTCTTGTTTCTTTCCCTCTTAAATATATACTATATACGTTGATACCCAATGACAAATGAGAACCATTGAAACTATTTCGTAATATTCAAGAGTTTACATTTCATACAATTTGTTACCTTTTCCTTTTCTCCTATTTTGGAAGCACTCACAAAAAATTAAAAATTGCTGATTAATATATATAATGAAGAATCATAAAAACTGATATCATATTCCCCTTTTTGAAACATTTTTTATTATGGACCCTACACCTGCTTACTGTACCTACCCAATGCATTCATTGCCAAAAGACTGTATTTCCTTATACTTTTGCTATTTTGCACGCTTCATATTCCGTATATGTTTGCTAATCGATTGTTTTAAAAAAATTACTTTTTTTTTAATATTCTTTTAGTAAATTTTTAATTTTAAATTATTTTAAATATAAAATACATTAATTTGAATACATATTTAAAACATATTTAGTATAATTTTTTTTTAAAAAAATTATTTTTTAAAAAATTTTATAAAAAAATATTAATTATAAACTATTTTAATTATAAAATAAATTGATCTAAATGCACACTTAATCTTTACTCTTTTAAATTTTTGTTATAATAGTTAAAGCATTCAATCACATTAGGAAACACTATATTTTTTTGATCTGAACTTAGGAAACACTTTAGTGTAGTTTTGGGTGTTACACAGAACAAGCTAATAATCTGAAACGATATTTATTTTTATTTATTTTTCATATTTGTTTGACCATAGTTGGAAAAATAATATATATCACTGAGTTGATTTTTTTCCTTGGATAAACACGGACACGAAAGGCTCAGGGTCCACCAGAGCCCATTCGAAAGCGAACCCCGAAGCGTCCTCAGCCACGAACCAGGCCCATATCGGGGTCCACCCAGCTCACGGGGAACTCGACGAAGGGTGCGGAGCCGCAACGGCACCGTACGAAGGGGAGACGCAGGAAGCGAGAGAGAGAATTTTGAAAACTTAACCAGGCGAGCCAATGAGTTTCGAGGATTTGATAGAGGCTCTCCTGGCCACTACTTTAGTGCGCCACCATTCACACGTGTCGCGCGTGCGGGGCCCACACAGCGGTTGTAAGCCATTCACCAACCCACTTGACGTCACGTGGGCTCGACCCCACGGCATACACACCCTCTGTCTCTCTTCGCTTCTCTCTCTTCTTTCTGGCTTCCTCTTTGCGCCTCTGGAAACTCCGTTATCGTTTGCTGCTATGTGAAGGTGGGAAGAACTGAAAGCTTCTACTCTTTGCAATTGCATGCCCTCTCTTTCTCTCTGTGTCTCCGTGTGGATTCTGTTTTTTCTCGGCTCAATTTGATGGTCTTGTTGGGCTGCTTTTCTCTGTGATCTTCTGGGGATATCCGGCGATGAGTGAACTAATTCACGGGCTGGTGTTTGATTCTGGTTTCGCCTTTGAGAATTGCTTTCCTCGGTTTATAAGAAATGTTTGATTGGAACGACGAAGAGGTCTGTCAATTTACAATTTTTTTTTTGCATTTTTTGTTCAAATTTCTTTTTTTTTTCTGAGTTTTTGGGATGTTATTAGATGTGAGTAGATTCCTGTTATTGCAACAAGTTTGATGAATTTTTTTAGTGGTGGTTTAAACAGAAAATGATTATACTCGCAAAATTGAGGTGAAGATGTTGTTTGTGTTGTTGGGAATTTTTTTTTCTTTTTCTTTTTTTTTTTTTGGTTTCTCTTTTGGTGAATGATTATCATAGTTCGGGGAATTCAGCAAATCAAAACAAATATATCGTGCAAATATTGAGAACTGTAACAAACATCAGGTCTCATATGCTGTAACTTGTTACTGAGAGGCCTGACTCTGAACTAGAAGAGAGAGACTTTGATCCCTTCCTAATTTGTTTAGATGGTCACAGACTTCTTTACCCTTATTATAGCATGACAAAGTACAGAAATTCAGAGAAAAAAGGTATTCTAAATCGAAATTTGGTTACTCTCAGGAATACATTTGAAAGGGTTTGTCAGTTGGGGAAAAACGTGTGATTACTTTTTTACTTAGATGTGCTGCATTTGTCCTTCAGTTTGTGGAAGTCCGAACTTATTTGAGTTCAGAATTTCCAATGTGGAATGTAGGAGATGAGGTTAGTATGTATGTTGCAGGGAAAATTTCTTTGATGGGCTGAAAGCACATGAAGAGACAAGGAATGGACTATGGGCTGGACCCAACAAGCAGTATTTTGGAAACTGATGTTCCAATCTCTACATATTGCATTAAATGGAATTGTAAGGGAGGTTAGGAATGGGGTTTCAGTTGTATGCTGAGTGAAGGTCTTATGATAATTTTGTCGGACCTTAACCACAATATGGAAATGGTAAAGACTAAAGTAAATTGTTGATAGCCAGCAACTACCGTCACTACCAGATGCCTTAAAATAAAGTTTGGCATTAACGAGGAGTAATGGAGTTGGAAGGTTAACATAATTCATAGGGCCTGCCTCCTAGAAAGATAAGAAAAGTCAAGATTATGTGATCATATGTTGATACCTTTTGCGAAGTTAATCTGTGGGCTGCCCTCTGATTCATAATCTTTTATAATTGCATATAATAACTGATAAGGAGGCATGGGTGAAGAGTGGAATCGATTCTTGTATCACGAGAGATAGCAAGATGATATGATATCTTCCTATGGTTATTGGTTCTTATTCATCAACTACGAGAGGAGGGAACTGAAAAAGATGGATATGAAAAACCATTAATATACACATTGTTATAAAATCATTCTTGGGCTTCCATCTAACCCTCCGTTTGGACATGAGGAAAGAAAATAAGAGAAGAGAGGAAATTTTGAAATTTGAAACGAGAGAAAATTTGAGTTCTTAGTTTCTAGAGTTTACTTTCTCCCCTTACTTTTCTCTTCATCCAAATAAGTGAAAATTTAAAATTTTGAAAATTTTATTTCTCTCAAACCAAACATAGAGTAACAACTTTAGCTTTTAGAGGAGTTGGTCATTGACATGGTTCTAGAGCTTATATGACCAAGTAGTCAAGAATTTAATCCTTACTGCCCCCACTCTTCAAATTAAGTTGAATTTTATTACAAAATAAAATGGGCCTGTATATTATCTAGTATCTACACTTCAAGCCCAAAAGACTCTTGCATGAGGAGATGTCTTAGAGATATAAACCTCTACCTAATAGCTTAAGCTTTTTGGAGTGTTGGTCTTTGATAGTTCTTAACTTTGAATCCCAGACTGAAAGGATTTGAATATTTATTTTTTTTCTCTGTTATAATCCATGTGGAAATGAATGGAATTAATTTCTAACATGGATTGAGTTACACAATAACAAATACTTGATAGCTGTTTATTGCTTGTCCCTACATCTAATTACCATGTTCTTGGACATTTTTCTCTTTTCCTTGTGCTTGGTGTGCTTTACTTTTGGTGGTAGTCAAGGTTTCCTCAGCTAGTCCAATTTGCAACTGCATATTTCCTTTCAATTGTACTTTTATATGGCAGAAAATTGTAGTTTATTGTTATGGTGGTGATGTGGCAGGGAAAGGATTAAAGTTTGATCCATGGAGTTACATTTTTAATATCATTTCATTGTTATCATTGCCCCAGGAGGATTGAGAAAATAGAAGTTTGGATGAAAAGATGGGAAGAAGCATTGCAGATAGGAAATTATGAGAATTAGTTGAAATAAATGAAAGACACGATAAGCTCTGCAATTGACTGGTTTAAAGGTGTTAAGGAATATAAGAAAGTATTAGACAACTTGAAAAGTGTTATAGTTTCAAGAATTTGTTATTCTTATTTGGCTGAAGCAGATGCCCACATCCTTTAAGGACATCTCTTTGTCTGTAAATATGTTATGTGATAGGATTGTGTCTATGGCTTCTCTATATTGCTTTATTCATGGTTATTTTAAAGGAGTTTTTATTTTTGAAATGCAGAGAGACTGGACGGTTTTGTTGCATTTTTATTCTCTTTGGTCTCTATTTCCTTTTACTTTCACTTTTTGGGAGGATATCTTTTCCTCTCTCTAGTTGTACTTTCTTTTCTTCTCTCTTATAAAATTTCTCTTTTGAGTAAAGTAGTATATTAGCCCTTGAAAATGTTCTCCACTCACAATTTAGTCCTTCAATCATTCAAATTCGTTTCAAGTTAGTCCTTTTATTATCACTTTTAAGGACTTACATGAAACAAATTTGAATAATTGAAGGACTAAATTATTCACGTAATAAAAACCAGAGACTAAATTGCAAACGAGGTACATTTTCAAGGACAAAATTGCCATTTTACCTTTCTCTTTCTATTAAGAAACAGAGATTATTTACTAGTATTGCACCCAAAGTAAACAGTGTAATTGTCATTAGGTAGTTGTAGTGCCATAGAAACTGGTTTAAGGGTCCTATGTTAATCATTCAGTCAATGCATTTTTATTCCTTAATTTACTCTCGCCCCTTTTCTCCATCCCCCGATTTTTCTTAGCATGGTAAAAAGTCACACTATCATCCTTCTTAATCCTAACCATATTTCAGTTTCAAAAGAAAAGAGAATTTTGATTAAAAAAAATCTGGTGACCTCAAATGAGGTGAGCATCACTCACTTACACCTCTACAGCTGTTTTTGCATGAGATCACTTCACCTAGTTGGCCAGAAACTGTATTGCTACTCAAAAAACCTGATTTTTTTGCTTGATCTGTCGCAATGTTGTGCAATAGAGTTTTCCTGGCCAACCAACTCTGGCAAGGCTCCCTATTCTTTCAGAAATCTGGATCACAGTTTTAAACCATATTAGATCTTGGATTGGAGCCAAAGATCGCATTCTTGCTGTGATTGGTCACTTTTCTGGCCAATCTCTCATGTATTCCACCATAGGATATATTGATTAACAGGCCCAAGAAAGTCCAGACACTGTCAACATCATACTTGGCATAGTTATTGGAACCAGAGCAGACTTCAGTGAAAGGAACGGGTCACTCGTTCAACCATCAATTAACAGGTCCAAGAAAGCCCAGACAATGTCAACACCATACTTGGCATAGTTATTGGAACCAGAGCAGACATTGATTCAGAGAAAGGACCAGGTTACTTGTTCAATTATTGGGTGACCAGTCAAATTGGTTAATGTTTTTAATTAAAAATAAATAAATAATTTGAAATTAGATATAGTAAACAAAATCTATTTAGAAATATTTATAGTATTCATGTGTGTGTGTGTGTGTGTGTGTGTGTATCTGTTATTTTTAATTAAAAAAATAAGCCAATTATACAGTACACTATAAAATTATAGTGTATGAATATAGATATATAGATAATATCTTCATTGTTGAATTTTTGTGTTTAAACGTGGAAAATTATGAAAAATAAGCGATAAAACAGAAAAGTTTTAATTTACTGAACTAAATCATAACCATCCATGTGTACACACAAAAATTCAATGGTAAAAATATTATAGTGTAATCATACACTGTAATTTTATAGAGTATAGTAGAACTAGCCAAAAAAATAATTTGGAATTAGATATAATATAATACATACATACACTATAATTTATATATATATTATATATATATATATATATATATATAATATATATAAATATAGTTGTATGTATGTATTATATTTAATATTGAAATAAGAGTATACTTAAAATATATTTTTGTAATACAACTTGTTTTTGATAAGTGAATGTACCAATATTTTAATTATAAGAAAGATTGTTAGTAATTATGATGTAAATAAATACTTGCAAAAACAAAAAACGTATATGCATTTCATTGGTCCAACCACCTGGTCCACACCAGTTCATATGCAGTCCTGTTCCTACAACTATGATCCTTGGAGTTATTGTGGTGATATGCTGATGTCTTATTAAACTCAGTAATACTTTATTACTACCGTAGCAGAAAGTACCAGCCTTCTTCAGATTTCTTGTGGTGTTTGACTGGTGGAGACTAGTTTCTGATGTGCAAAGTCATGTTTAAGTTCTCTTTAGCATTTTTGGTTGGTTTTTGTTCTTTTGTTTCAGTTGGTGTTTGTCCTACTCCTACTGTGCTGGAACTTGGAAATTTCTCAAGTTTGCAGAAGGTCTATATGGTGTTTGTCCTACTAGGTTGATTTCTATTATTCTATCCAACATTGATGTTTGAAATTTGTGGCATATTGTTTCTTCTTGTTGAAGTTTGTGGCAAGTCATTGTTTGATTGAAAGTTGTTCATTGGTTGAGCTAGCAACTGTTCATTGAGCCATTTTTTGCTGTTTGAACGGGGTTATTCTTTGTTGAGCTTTATTTTGTTTGATGGGGCTTTTGTTCAAGTTGTTGTTTGTTAGTCTCATTGCAAGTTGTGGTTTCTTGATCTTGTTAGGTTATTGTTCATTGCACTCTTCTAGTTGTTCATTGAGTTCCATTGCAAGTCATTCTCGAAGCTTATTACAAGTTGTTGTTAGTGGAGCTTTTCGAGTTAGAGTTGTTCGTCTTCATTGAGCTTGTTAAAGCTTATTAGTTTTGACATTAGTTGAAATAATTGATGCTTCAATTGGAGAAATGAAAAGCGTGTTCATGTATATCATGCTGCATGCCTGCTCTGGAACTGTCTCATCCACCAACAGAACGAATTTAGTGGCAATGTGAATCTTATTTCATTGGTGTGGCTTTCAGTTAGTGCTTTATTGATGTTATAGGAAGTCTAGTTCCAGGTTCAATGGGAATCGTCCTTACAGATCATAGTTCTATGGCATGTTGGCATCCCATTAAAGGCTTATGTTAACATAAAATGGACCCTGAATTAATCTATACTGAGTAATTTACATTAGCATGATCTATTTTAAGATTGCATAAGAATTTTTTTATATATATTTTGCTTTTGATGCTTTTATGGTTGTTGAGATTCACTTACAACTATAGGTTCATTATTTGAAAAGTTGTGAATGTATTTCTGTCTGCGTATATTTGTATTCTGAGAGCAGGGCCAGACTTAACTGGCCAGTTTTTGGTTCTCCTCTTAACTGGATATCCCATGACTAGTTGATTCCTCAGCCCAGACCTATACTGATTCCACAACCCATCAAGGGAAGAATCTTAGTGGAAGGGTTGCTTGTTTGAGATCGGCTAGTCAATGGGGTGAAAAATAAATTCATAGTGTAATAGTTATTTCAAATTCAAGACTCAAAGTTCACCATAAACCATCGTAGAGTAACCTACCTATGTCATTTTAATATTAATTGGATGGAGTCACTATAATATGCTGTATAATTTCATAATTGCACATAATACTTAAAAGATTGAAAGTTATGCTTCATATGAGGTTGCAGAATTATGATATCTAGCATGGTTTGAGTCCAGTTTAATTATGATCCGTTAGACATAACGAAGTTTCCAAATATTCATGTGATACAGAATCTGCTGAGAATTTCCCTGAGATAAACAATTAAATGGACATGTCCTTTGTTAGCTTCAAGGGCTGTGTGATCTTTGCATTACAAAAGTTATGTGACAGTGACACCTGATTACAAACTTGCTGTAAATTTTACTTGTGTCTATGAATGTTACTACTGTCAGCATCTAAAGTGTGCTCTTTTTCGTGTTGACTTTCTCCTCATCAATATTATTATATGTTTAATAATGGATTGTTTTCAGCTTGCTAACATAATATGGGGCGAGGTGGGTGAGAGTGATGATCATATTGTGCCTTATCCAGAGGCAAGTGAAGATCTTAGCAACAAGAAAGAATGGAATCAGGAAGCTGCTGCCATTAAGCTCGCCAAGCAGAAGAGACCAGAGGCTAAAACTGATTTCCATGGCAGAAAGCTAGGATGCAGTTCCAACCTTGATGATAATAGTGGAGGAGTATCTGCCTCAGGATATGGAACAAACTCATGGTCTGACTTGTCTTTATCCTGTGCAGCTAAAATTGATCAGGGTTCTCTGGGTGCTGAAGTATCTAAAAATTTAGGTGAACATAGCAAATTCAGTTCATCAAGAGATGGTAAAAATGCTAATTGCTGGAATTATGAATAGATAGCATGTGTGTCTGTGTGTTTGTGTGTGTGTGCGAACATTTGTCTCCTGATGTCTTCTGTGCTTGTGTCCCACCATCATTATATGAAAAACAATAAACATGCATAATATGTAGTTATATTTTGCCATTTCTAATTGTATATATGTTTGACAGAAGAGACTACACAGCTTGAAAAGGATGCTGAAATTTTCCAAAATGCACATGAAGGTAAAGAGCAAGGTGATTTTGTTGACTATGGCTGGGCGAACATCGGAAGTTTTGATGACCTTGATCGAATTTTCTGGTAAAGTAGATTATCTGTATTGTTTTATGTGTGAGACATGCATTGTCTGATAGCATTGTAATCAGGAGTGTCTTTAACATTTGTGTGATTCTTTTTCCTGTATTACTGAAATCTAAAATGTAAAAATTTCTCTCTCCTGTTATCCTCTTTTTGAGAACTGTTGTGTACTTGCACTCACAACCTTGCACCACTGCTTACATATGACTCAATCTGAGTTTAAAAGCCCTTAAGCTTTTTCCTGTCAAACTCAAATGTAGCAATGTGTGCTGCTATGCACAGTTTAAGTAACATTATTCAAAATGAAAAGAGGATGATTTTATGACGTGATTTTTTTAAAACCTTTACTCATTAACATGGAAACAAGACTTCATTCATGTTCCCAGTTTTTGAACTTAGAATGATTTTTGTGGGTATTTTACATTCCCTTGGCTTTTATTATATTGTACATGTGAAGGAAACATTGGAAAGAAGTACCGAAGTTCCTGATTAGCAGTGACTATTTATCGACCTACATCTACCCTTAGATTAGTTATGTGAACTTTTGTACTTTACAATGGCATCCGTCTGACTGAATATTCTCACAAGTGATGATTTTGCAGCAATGATGACCCCATATTTGGCCATGTAAATCTTGATAATTCTGATGAGCTTTGGTCCTCTAAAGATGTGAGCAACAGTCCAGCACCCGTACCCTTGGACGCACCAAGTTCAGCAGGTGCTTTAAGGAACAGATCTGAGGCTTCGGAAATTAAACCAGAATATGATCAATGTAATGATCAATCATTTGCCCTCAGCTATGAGAAGATTGGTGGTCCTGCATCTCAGGATATACAAAATTCACAAGCAATCACAGTTGATGTGGGATATGCTGGAGGTAGAAGTAAGCCTAATGCAAAGGAGCAGCAGGTATGTCAAGACAATTTGCAGAATGACCAGTATCTATACTATTTAACTCTTTGCTTGTATAGTGGACCAATTAAATTCCTTATTTCATTTTTTTCCCCTCAGATTAATCAGGATATGGTAGGAAGCACCATAGTTATCTAATCGCGATTCCAATCGTGAATCAATAGGCTAATTTTTAAATCGTGAATCGTAAATCGTATCGAATCGTAAGATTCAGAGACACGATGAAAAATAGCTTCAAATATATCATACTAATGATGTATAGTTGTATACCATAAACAAAATGCTTAATATAATTGTAAGAAATATAAAACCATTTATGTGTTTTCACCTAATAGCTTAAACTTTTGGGATAGTTGGTTCATAACATGGTATCAGACCCTCCATGCTCAAGTGATCAGGAGTTTGACCCTTGCCGCCCCCATTCTTCACAATTAAGTTGAATTTCAGCATAAGGTAAGGTGAGCCTGTGCATTGTCCACGCTTCAAGCCCAAAGGGCTCTTGCATGAAGGGGCATGTTAGATAGTGCATGAAGGGGCATGTTAGATAACCATTCATGTGGCTTCATCCAACAGCTTAAGTTTTTGGGATAGTTAGTTCATGACATGGTATCAGAGCCTCTATGACCAAGTAGTCTGTTGAGAGAAAGCAGGATCATAGAAACCCTTAGTTTGTGTAAATGAGTCAGTGAAATTATACTGTTCTCTGTATCGGATTTTTATAATACTTGTATAATTAATGTACAATAAAAAGAAATTAATGTAATGATCCTATTACATAATCTACATGATTCTAACATGATTCTAATTGATTTTTTTATATATTCTTTCATTTCCCCTCAAGCTGGAGCATATAAATCATATGCACCAAGCTTGTTACAAATAAACTAATTGGAGAACCTCTGAGAGACTTTGTGAATACATTTGCTAATTGATCATTTGAATTGACAAAGTTAGTGGTGATGCATCCAGACAAAATATTTTCTCGGATTAAGTGGCAGTCTACTTCTATATGTTTGGTCCTTTCATGAAACACTGGATTTGAGGCAATGTGCAGAGCTGCTTGATTATTGCAAATCATTTGCATTTGCTTAACATCTCCAAATTTTAACTCTTGAAGAAATTGTTTTAGTCTATATAAGTTCACATGTTGCCAATGTCCATAGCTCCGATATTCTACTTCTTGCACTTGACCTTGCAACAACATCTTGTTTTCTTACTTTTCCAAGGTACCAAGTTGCCTCCAGTCATCACACAATAACCTGTGGTGGAACGCCTATCTGAAGGAGAGCCAGCCCAGTTTGCATCTGTAAAACCAATGATCTGCGTATGTCCTTTGTCTTCGTAAAGAAGGCCTTGACCTAGTGCTCCTTTGATATACCTGAGTATTCTGATTTGCAGCATCCCAATGACTATCACAAGGAGTTTGTAGAAATTGACAAACTAACTTACAGCAAAGGACATGTTTGGTCGAGTGATGGTAAGGTAGTTTAGTTTACCAACAAGTCTCCGATATCTCCCAGGATCCGACAAATGCTCACCCTATCCTGGTAAAAGCTTGATGTTTGGATCTATAGGATTATCTACAGGTCGATAATCTGTCATGCCAATCTCCTTTAAGATATCAAGAGCATACTTTTTATAAGAAATAGCAACATCAGTAGAGGATTGAGCGACCTCAATACCAAGAAAATATTTAAGGCGAGCCAAGTCCTTAGTCTGAAAATGACGAAAGAGGTGTTGTTTTAGTTGATTGATACCGTCTACATTGTCACCTGTGATGACAATGTCATCTACATATACCACTAAAAAGATACTCTGATGTTGCGAAAAATGACAGTAGAAAACAAAGTGATCTGCCTCACTGCGGATCAAGCCAAAGACTGCTTTCACCCATAAAGAGAGCGAAGTAAGCGACAAACTAATCCAGACTCTCCCTGAGCAACAAAGCCAAAAGATTGCTCCATGTAAACCTCTTTAGCAAGTTCACTATGTAAGAAGGCATTCTTGATTTCAAGTTGGAATAGAGGCCAATGTCGTATGGCAGCCATGGATAGAATAAGCCAAACAGAAGCAATCTTGGCAACAGGTGAGAATGTATCATCCGTAGTCTAAACCATATATCTGAGTATATCTCTTGGCTACTAGGTGAGCTTTTAAACGGTCAATTTGTCCATCAGGGCCAAATTTCACAGCATACGCCCATCGACACCCAACCGTGGACTTACCCTTAGGTAACAGAACTAACTCCAAAGTGCCGCTAGAGTGTAAGGATTGCATTTCATCTACCATAGCTTGTCGCCACTCAGGATGGGATAGTGCCTCACCTGTAGTCTTGGGAATAGAAACAAATGACAAGGAGGTGACAAAAAAAAAATATGAAGAGGACAAACGGTTAACAAGGTGTAAATGGGATGAGGATTACGAGTAGAACGAATACCTTTGCGAATGGCAATTGGCGGACTTGCGAGAGGCAAGACTTGGAGCGGTAAAGGTGCTGATTTAGGGCTAGAGTCCACCAGTACCACCATGGAAGTATCTTGAAGTAGAGTAGAAGGTGTAGCTTTGGTAGGATGTCCAAGTAAGGGAACAGGAAGAACATCAGACACTGAAGAACGCTCAGCAGGAGAAGATGAAAAAAATGGTGACTCCTCAAAGAAGGTGATATAAGCTGAGGTGAAATATCGGTTACTGTCTGGATGAAAGCACCTTTATCCTTTCTGGAGACGAGAATGGTTGAGAAAGACACACTTAAGGGATTTTGCTTGAAGTTTGTCCTGTCCAAGGATTAGATTATGAACAAAACAAGTGCAACAAAAAACATGAGGTGGAATGGAATACAATGATTGAGACGGAAACAAAATAGATGAAGGAATTTGATTATTTAAAACAGAGAAAGGCATGCGATTAATCAAATAACACAAGCAGTGAGAACTGCATCACCCCAAAATCATAGAGGGACATGATTATGAATAAGTAAAGTTCGTGCTGTTTTCAATGAGATGATGATTCTTATGCTCAGCAACGCCATTTTTTTGTGGTGTGTGAGCACAAAAGGACTGGTGAAAAATACCCTGTGAAGCCGTAAAAGTGGTAAAAGAAGAAGAGAAATATTCACGAACATTATCACTATGTAAAATGCGAATAGAAGTATTAAATTGATTGCGAATTTTAGCATAGAAAGATTGAAAAACAGAAAAGATCTCAGCATGACTCTTTATTAAAAATATCCAAGTGCATTAGGAAAAGTCATCAATAAAAGTTACAAAATACTGATATCCTATAGTTGTGGGAACACGACTAGGACTCCAAACATCCGTATGCACTAAATCGAAAGAGGACACAGCCCGATTATTGACGCTCTTAGGAAACGAAGTGCAAACATGTTTCCCAAGTTGATACGACTCATAATCTAAAGATAATAAAGACGACAAAGTAAGAATCATTCGGTGAAGCTTGGAGATATGACCAAGGCGACTGTGGAGGAGAGAAGGAGAAGCAGCAAAAGTAAAGTAGCAAGTGATGAAGGTATGGTAAGATGGTATAGCCCCTGATACTCACGCCTTTCGCCAATCAGCTGTCCCGTATCTCGGTCCTACACATGAACAGAATTATCAGTGAAAGTAACAGAACAATGAAGAGAGCTGGTTAATTTACTGATAGAGATAAGATTGAAAGGACAACCCGGAATTTAAAGGACAGAATCAAAGAGTTAGAGAGGGTAGAGGACAAATTTGACCAAGACTTTAGCCATAGTTTTGGAATCATTGGCCAAGGTAACCATAGGTAGGGAAGTAGAATGACGAAGATGAGAGGAAAGATTAATGTTACCAGATATGTGATCAGAGGCACGAGAATCCAAAATCCATGGACCAAGGAAGGAATGGATGAAGCAAGCAACAGAATTACCAATCTGAGAAGCGGAGGCAGAGGTAGATGACTGAGCAGCCTGATACGCTAGATAATCTTCATAGGTAGCAGCTGGGATAGTGACAGTGGGTACGTCTGAAGTGTCAGATGCTGGAACAGGAGAGTCTGACTGTGCAATATTAGCTATGCGAGGGGGTTTCCTTTGTAGTTTAAAGCAACGTTCACGAGTGTGGCCAAATCTGTGGCACTATGGACGTTGACCTTTGCCACGACCACGAGACCCAGAACTAGCAGCAACAATGGTGGATTAAGAAGCCAGAACAGAGGAGTCACTAATAGATGCAGCTGGAGCAGGGACAGACTGAGTAACTTGAAGTAGTCGAGCAAAGACATCTTCCATAGAGGAAATAGAAGCACTAGCCAATAGTTGTTGATAGACAGAGTCGAGCTCAGGAGGCAAACCAGCCAATGTGAGAAGCATGAACAACATGTCATAGTTGGTTTCTTGAGTTGCAATATCAGCAGTAATAGGGAGAAGTTTAGTGAACTTAGTACGAATACTCTGAATATAACCCAAATAGCTAGACATGGATTGATCTTGTTTGCGAATATTAAGCATATCAAAGATAACACCATAGAAGCGCTAAATATCATTAGTGTACAGCAATTTGACTTTGGTCCACACCTCATGACAAGTCTGATACAGTCAAAAAAGGGGAAGATCTCATGATCAATGTTATTCCAGAGGAGACTGCAAAGTTGAGCATCAATTGTCTCCCAAGTATCTCGATTAGCCGCAGGGATATTGGATGCTTTCTTTGTCAGATGATTAAAAAATCTTTGATCTTTAAACCAGAGCTCAATTGCCAGAGCCCAATGCAGATAGTTGGAACCATTAAGTGGTTCAATAGTGATGATTGGAGATCTTGGAATTACAGAACTGAAAATACTTGACTTCCCAGTGGAGGAAGTTGTTACCAGAGGTGGACATGATGGGCACAGAACTTCAAGAAACCCAAAAAAACAAGAACCTGAGTTGAAAGCGGGAGACCCAAAAATCACGATAGTAGACGCAGTTCGCGGAGGTAGGGAAGCCAAACACCCACTGGAAGATCACGAACCACGCGGATAGGGGCTGGATCTGGCCGAAAAACACACGGAGAAGTGGTCGGAAGAAACGGCGATCGGAAAGGGTCCAAAATGCGCTCTCACACGCGCTGGAAATGTGAACTGACCAGTTTCCGGTGACCTGCTCGTTGGAGCTCTGATAACAGCACGGCTCCGAGGATGAGACGGGTTTGGGGTGGCGCACGATATGGTGGGGTCAGTTGCTGGAGAAACACACCTCAGATGCGTAGATCTGAGATGGAAGCCGTAAGAAGAGAGAGAAAACATCGCTGACGACAAGGAAGCGAGAAAAAAATTTTGGGTTTCTATCCCTAGGCTCTAGATACCATATTGAGAGGAAGAAGGATCATAGAAATCCTTAGTTTGTGTGAATGAGTCAGTGAAATTACACTGTCCTTTGTATCAGATTTTATAATACTTATGTAATTAATGTACAATAAAAAGGAATTAATGCAATAATCTTATTACATAATTTACATGATTCTAACATAGTTCTAATTGATTCTTTACATATTCTACATGGTCAAGAGTTCGATCCTTGTCGCCCTCATTCTTTACAATTAAGTTGAATGTAGCATAAGGTTAGATGGGCCTGTGCATTGTCCACACTTTAAGCTTAAAAGGCTCTTGCGTGAGGGTGCGTGTTAAAAATATAAAACCATTCATATGTCTTCACCTAATAACTTAAGCTTTTAGGATAATTGGTTTATGACAATGATAATTTTAAACCAGGAATTGACAAAATAACTTAACAATAAATCTCACAAAAGTGACAAAACATAATCATAAGTCGCATAAGTCATAAATAACTCACTAAATCAGTATTACTTAGCAACTCATATATAAGCTAATAAATCAAAACCCATAACTCATAAATAACCAAGTCAAAGACTAATTATCCTCCTATTCATTAATCATCAAGACTAATGTCATCAGTATCACTATCATCTTTGTCATCATTGCTGGAAGAGCATGATTAGCGATTTCTGGCCTGTGTCGTATGATTCAAGCAATTCGCGCTGCGATTTCGGCCCCCCACCGATTCTCTCACCGATCTGTATTGTTTCCGCTGCGAATTGACTCAAATCGCAAATCGGACGATTTAGACAACTTTGGGAAGCACCACTTCTTTGACCTCTTGTTTAGCTGCTGAATATGTTGCAACAGCAAATGAACTTACTGTTAAGGCATCTCATAAATTCTTTTGGAAACATATAATGCTACCATCTGATAATTGTTTCCTGGTTTCTGGTATCTAATTTGTGAACCCTGTTCATGTTCTCTTAGGTCCACAAAAAGGTTCTAAATCGTGCTGTCAATAGTCATATCAAGATTCATTTGATTGGCAGCTTATAAAAAGCCTGCCTTTTACAATAAAAAAATTGATGTTGAATTTTAGCACTCATTGAACCGTAGGTCTATATGCTTCTATCTAATGATATGTACTTGTTGTCTATCTTGGGGGCTGTGTCAGGTTTTCAATTGTCTTCAAATTTTTATCTTTCTGCTATGGTTTTTTGGTGTAGATCTTAGTCATTAGATCCATTTTTGGCCGGATAAATTTGAATCTGAATCAATTTTGTAAAAGAAAATTGAAATTTAATCTGGGTCCGTGATAGTGACACTGCTCAGATTGTGATGGACAACTGTCAGTTGGATGTAGAAAGGAATGATGATACACCTCCAGCCCAAGTTTATGTTAGGAAGAGGAGTCGTGGGCTGCAATGTAATGGGCTGAATGGGCTGCATATGGATGAAGGCAGGAATGAAGAAGGAATTGGAGGAATTGGAGAGGCTGTCCTCACAGCAGTGAAAAAGACAAAAGAAGAGATGGTTAACAGCCAGGACAGCTGGCAGGCTGAGAATGAAGGAGGGATAATCATTGCTTCACAACCAGCAGAGAGGAATATGGGTGAAGGGGGGGAGAGTGTGAGGAACTAGGCAAGAATTGAGAGGATTTTGGGAGGGTTGGGGGCGCTCTGTGTATAGCAGAACCCATTGTTATCTTTTATTTTCTTTTTTCTGCATTGTGTGTTGCTGGAGCTTTTGTATTACAGAGGATTACCTCTGGGTTTGGGAGTTAATCTCCATTATATATATATATATATATATATCTTGGTTTTCCAAGTCCTTATCAAATGATTCATGGGCAATTCAGCAGTTTTTTTATATTACATTACTACTAGCAAATAGCGATCCAGATAAGAGGATTTTGGTCCTTGGATTTCTTTGGTTCTTTAACTTGTAAACCTTAATTTCAAATCTTGATTTGGCTTCCTTTCAGTCGTAAATTGAAATTTCCACCTCCTTTCGGAAGTTTAAAGCTCAAGGTCAAGCCTTTTTAGTAACATAAGGATTTATTGTCTCCAAATATTTTGTTATGCTCTTTGGGAGTTCAGAGACTATTAGTTACTTGTCCCTTCATTGCTAGGTTGCTTGGAAATTTGAAATAAGCATTTTAGCATCTTTAGGAAGCACTGGTTCTGTCCCATAGAGAATATCTTTCTTGGTTTGAACTTGTTTATTTTCCATGTGTTATTTCTGTGGCATTACACGTATGGTGTGTTCCTCTATGTATATGTTTGCTATTTGATAAGATTTGCATGGGTATCTTACACTGTTGTACATGCTTGGCATAATTATGTGCAACAGCTCTGGCAGATTTATATTCACCTGTTTCCCTCTCAAAGTCAACAAAGTATTTGATCTTTGTCATTTTATATATATGCAGGCTCTTAGGCAAAAGAATCTGTTGAAAGCTCGGAAAAAATCACAGGGGAAACAAGAGGGAAAAATCTCACGGAATTTTTATGGTAATTGGTCTCATTCAACAACCCCCCAGTCAAGACAATTTGAGAATCAATTGGCACCTTGTGTCAGGCAGTCTTCTCCCTCTTCAATTCTTGGGCAACAGAAGCAGCTTCAAGGACCTGAAACAATATACCATAACATCACGAATCCATATGTGGCATCTTCTGTGTGTGGGAACCTTACTAATGCATATCCTGCTATGCCAATGCTATCACAGACTCAGTCAGGAGATCTCAGGCGTCAGCCTCTACTTACTGGGTATGAAGTGTCTCCTGGTATAGTGAATCCTGTGAAGAAGTCTGTGGACTCTGTCAAGCCTCTAACCATGACTCCTCAGGAGAAAATTGAAAAATTGAGGAGGCGGCAGCAAATGCAGGCAATGCTTGCTATTCAGAAACAACAGCAACAGTTGGGCCATCAAGTTCCTAGTACTAATAAATCCATCACTCAAAAATGTCCCCTCGAAATGCAGAGTCATCTTTGTGATGTGGCTGATCCTGAAATTGAAGATCTAAGAACTCTTCCTGCTCTAGATCCACCAATTGAACAAGATGATTCTAATACAATCTCTGTGGCAGTTGATGATGCTTTTGTTGAAGACACCATCCTATACAGGCTTCAGGATATTATATCAAAGGTATGGTTAAGTTGCTAATGGTATATGCTTTATAGTATAATTGTTTCCTTGTATACTAATTCGGACGTGGCTACAATCCTGAGGCCAACCCTTTCTACAGTTAGACATCAACTTACGACTGTGCATCAGAGATAGCTTGTTCCGGTTGGCACAAAGTGCAACGCAAAGGCATTATGCTAGTGATACAAGCAGTACAAACAAAAGTAGCAGAGAAGAACTTGAAATCGTTGCTAGAGAAGAAAGCAATAGCCAAAACAGGTTAGGAGAGCTATTACAATACACAGCTTCTTTAATTGCCATGTCTTGCCGTTTCTTTGTTTATAAATTGAGCATTTATTATTATGAATTCAGTATCATTCCGTCTTCATCTCTGATGGACAACATCAGAAGCAGAAAAGGAGGAAAGCAATATGGTTACTCTCTGTTTTCTAGCACCACTTTATGAGAAAACATCTGGTGCTTGTGTGTGATTTCAGTATATTTTCTTCATCACGGATGGACAACATCGAAAGCAGAAAAAGCTGGAATACATTATGGTTTTAAATGTGTCTTCTGGCATCACTTTATGAGTAAATATCCGGTGCTTGTAGATTCCTATAAACCAGATGCAGATGCAAATGTGTGCAATAGAAGATTTAAATAATCTGCAAAACACTTTTGTACTTGTTGAAAAATTAGAGAAAGAGAGAGAGAGAGAGGACAAGTCTGGAAAATTGAGAGAGAGATAGACAGAGAAAGGGAAACAATATAAAAAGACTGAAGGATTAAGAACTCTAAATCGCCTCCAGCTTACACCACAATTTATACTAAATGCTGGATAAATAATACAGGAATTTTCAGTCATCCTAATTATCAATTAATCACCCAGAATCAATTACCCAAATAGGGGCCCTTAATTTTGGGGGTCAACACTTTCCTCAATACTCCTTAATACTGCCCCTCAAATAGGAAGCTTACCATGCTTTCATCTTGTCACAATCAAAACCCACACTCAACCAAAAACAAAAAAAAAAAAAAAAAGAAATCAAAACCAAAGAACTTTGGCAACTAGCTATCCCCTGAATAACAAAACATCAAGGAGGTCCTCGTAGACAACATGCAGAGGCCAGAAGTGTTCATCCTTTTTTTTTTCTCTTCAGTCCCTTGATCTTCTTTATCTGGTCTCCTCAACCTAGGTCTCGCAACACACTCAAATTCCTTGCTTGTTCCCAAGTCTTCAAGTCACAACTCGATTGACACCAAATCAGAAAAACAGAGAAGATACTAGACAAACACAAAGAAATACCTAGCACAGCAATAAATTATAACCCCTTTAACTCATGAGAAATGTATCCACCCCTTGGCAGTAGGTCATTCTTTACACGAGTGGTATGCTTATGGTATACTCTTGCCTTCTTAGAGCCAATAAGGTCAGGATGCCAAATGAAGTTTACTTTTTTGTTTCATTTCGGTATATTTACCATTTAGTTGTCTAAGGTGGGTCTTTCGCATGTGGCTTTGTCCACATGAAAAAACAGATGAATCCATAGCTGTGTCATTTTACTCTCTTTTCTAAATTCACTCACTTTCTGATTGTGTGATAGCCTCTGGGGAAGTATGGAACATAAATCAGTGTTGGTCATATAGATTGAATCATGGAAGTGTGTTTCTGTCTTGAGAGTTGGCAGATTAGTTAAAACTGGTGGTGGACCTTCCATGGTATATCATGATGGGTATGATGTAATATGATTGTTGTTTCGCAAGATAAACCAAGGTGGCAGTGAATTGTTCATTGTAAGTTTGTGTCACCATTGACAATGATCATCTTTGACCTTTCTTCACAGAAAAAGAAAAGTGATGCAATTGAAGCCTCAGTATATTAACAAATTTTCATTCCGAGCTGTACCACTGATAATTGATTCAAAAATCTTTTCAAAGACATTTTTCTAAAGAACTACTACTATCAGGCATATTTTGAACTACTTATTTAATATATTGACATCATGTTATATGAGAGATTTAGGACCCACAAAATATAATTTATGATGTTTAACTGTTAGAATATTAGGGTTATTCATGTGCTAGGATTCTTATTGGCCTCGGCTTGTATTAGTCGTACTAACACTCTATGGGTACGGTAATTGGATAAAACATCGATACAACACAAGATACGATATTTTTTAAAAAGTTAGGATACAGGTAGAATATATATATATATATATTAAACATCAACAGACATATAAAATTATCATAAAACCATCATATGACATCATAATATTACTCATGATATTTTTAAGTGATTTCTTAAAATCTAAATTAAATTTCTGATAATATACAAACGAAAAAGCTTTAATGTATGAAAAAATAAAATCACAATTAAACTATGACTTATTGATTAGTATCTGAAATTTTATTACTCCTACAAACCATATAGGAAAGAAAGATATGTAAAATATAGAATTAGAACCCAAAAGCAATAGATACGTGGAACAGAACCACATAGACATAGACCTATAATGAGTAAGCAAACTGAGAAGAACAGAGAATACAGAGAACAAGTGGCTACAATACTACGTGTTGCTGCCAGTGATAAAGGAGAAAACAGAGAGCCACGCCAGGAGTTGCCGCCAGCGGCAAGGGAGAGAAAAGAGAACCACGCCATGAGTTACTGCAGGTGGCTAAGAAGAGAAGAGAGAGCCAGCTGTAACTTCAGAGAGCTCCAATCCATTCAGAAAGATCCAATAGACATTATTGAAGGTAGTTTGGGGCATTTTGGCTCAATTAAAAAAAAGGAATATAAGGACGTTTCCTGCTGTCAGGTACATGTTCCGGTACCAGAAACATGTTGGATGCCGGTATGGAAACCTGAGAGCCATATTGGTGCTTCTTAGACTAGTACTTAACCTAAATTATTCATATAAATAGGGGTTAGTGGTTTGTATCATAACACATATATCATATCATGATATCAACCATTCAGACTCTGTCATGTCTCTCCCTTCTCCATCAAATCCCTAAAATTTCAACGGGAAGGAAAAAATATTGACACTTGAATAATTATAAAATGATGAGAATAATCTGAAATAATAAATTTATCCCATATGGAGGAAAACCTGGTTGACTTGTAAATACCATGTCTTTAAAGGTCATTGTACTCAATATCTCACAACAGTATTTTCTGTTCAAAGATGACCACTGAGACTAGATTAGGAATCACTTATATAATAGCTCATTAGCTAGGCCAAGTAAATTACTGGTTTGAGCTGCACAAATAAGACGTGATTGTGTTTGTCAACTGATCACCTATTAATGACTCTAGTAGGGCTTTTGTTTCCCAGATACCTATATTAGAGATGACAGTATTGTCTCCACTAAAACTATGAGCATGTTTATCTCGCAAAAACAATGATCAATCCAACTTTTTAGTTATGGATATCACCTTGATTACCCTTATAAGATGCTAACTATGTTTCCTGTATAAACCATGTTGGTATCACAGATATGCCAGGATGCCTGATGTTGAAAGAGAGACAAATCCCATTGATCGAACTGTGGCCCATTTACTCTTTCATAGGCCTCTGGAGTCAGCCGGAAATTATTCTGACAAACTGGACTCGCCCATTTCTGCTAAGATGCAATGTGAAAGCAAAGCAGCTAGCCTGGTGAACTTTCCTGCAAGATGCTTACCAGATGAGGACTTGAAAAGTAATCAACAATTTTCTCACCCAGGGTTTAAGAATTCTTGGTCATTATTTGAGGCCCAGTCTATGGATCAATTTAAAAACAGTCCTTACATAGACACTTCGGAGAATGCATCTAATACTCAGGAGCTTGAAGCCTCCCAGTGAAGAAAGAGGTTCTCCAGAAATCTGAGGGTAATTCCTTCCTTTATTACTTCCGTGGTTATTGCTATGCTTTCCTCATTCAATCATATATGGATTTACTGGTAATGCAAATGTTTTCTTTTATTTTCAGCCATCCGGTTCATAATCAAGCAGAAGTATTGCCACAGAATCCTGAGCACCTGTTTCATGCCCGCATGTTATCAATAATATTTACGTTTCTTCTGTCCAAAAACATAACAGTATGTATCTCTGCATCTGAACCTACTCAAGGTGGTGAGTGCTGAGTTGTTCTACTCACAAACTACATCAAAAATGTGTGGAGTAGCAAAGCCACTCAAGTGTCATATTAATCAAGTCTTGGGCTGACTGATTTGGACCAAGCTTTAAAGTTGGTGTGGTATTTCTATATATACAACTTGCCATAGTTGACCCTCATCATTTGTGTGTTGTCTCATTATTGGAGATTGAATCTCAAGCTTGTGATTTTAAGTGTGTTCATGATTTCAGCCACTAATCATGTCCAATAGAGTCACAACAAGCCATAATGTCTGATGTTGAAGAATGTCTTCATGTTCTTGCGATGAAATGATTGATGGGAAATGACGGCAATAACTATTGTCACCAGCGATGGAACTAAAATTTTGATTGAAAGCTAAATTTAATAGACTTAGAAAATTTTTTATGTGTTTGGATTAGTTTATTTTATGATTAAAACATTTTATAGTCAATCTTGTGGAGAGCTTTTGAGGAAAAAAAAAAGATTTTTTTCTTTACAAAAAGCTATTTTCAAACATGCATTTAGTACATTGGTATTTTTTTTTTAGTGTAAATCAAGAGTATTTTTGTAAGATTTGGTTTATTTGAGCCGTCTTATAAGCCTAATCGTTTTAAGTTAAAAGTGATAGTGATATGATTTTTTTTTTGAAATATGATTCTTATGAATTAAATTATAATTTTTATGTTTGATAATGTAATTTATTTTTACTATACTAACATTTTATGAGTTGTACGTTAGCCTTGTGAAACAACAAAACGAATTCCAGGCTGTGAAAGTGAAGTGAACTAGTGGTAGAAGCAATAAATCTTAGTGAACTTTTAAATGGTTTGTGAAAGTATGGACCCAATATGTTCCAAAAAGAATAAATCTGATCCACATCTGTAGTTAGTTTCATTATTAAATTTTTGAGAAAAGAGTATATAAGTTTTTTAAATTTTAAGTTATTTATAAATAGATTTTTAAATTTTAAAATTATCTTAATTAGTATCTAAATTATAATAATTATATAAATTAATCATTTCATTTACCTTTCATCTATACTAAATTGAATAAAAAATATTGAAGTGAATGAAAAATGAATAGAATGGTTGATTTGTGTAATTGTTATAGTTTATGTATAATTAAGATAATTTTAAAATTTAAGGATCTATTTGTAAATGATCTAAAGTTTAAGGGTGTGTATACTTTTTTTCCTAAACTTTTCAAAGTGAGATTTATGCTATTCCAAAAAAAAAAAAGTGAGACTTATGCTAGTTGACCAAAAATCAAATAATTATGTTATTTTTATATATTAATTTTATATTTTTTTTTTATATACTTACCTTTTATGATAAAAGAAAGAGACAAACGAAGAAGGTGAAAAGAAGTTGAGCTTCTCTCTCTTCTACGATAGATAGTTGTATAGGGAGAGATATAAAATTGAAGTGTAAAAATAATATTTTTGAAAAACAAAGTGAGATTACGATAAATTGTTTAGTACACCAATTATCTTTTCTAACTTCCTTATTATTATATTAAAAAAAAGAAGTAAAATCTTTTTTAAAAAAAAATTGTTTTCCAGTAGAGGCCATATTCATGTAAAATTTCAGCGAGGATGAAGTTATATTTGTCGTTAATCAAGTTGCCCATTTTTGTGTGGATTAATACAGCCCTTGCTAATAAACAAAGATTTTTCACTTTTTTTTAATGCGAATTTTAGGATTCAAATCACAAATTCAAATTTTACCTTTGTCAAGTTACAAGACTTTGATCCCCTAGTCTTGACAGCACTCTTTCTGATATAGGCTGAATCAACTGCTTTAATATCTCTATTATCTTATTGGATTTCCAGTCTTTACTTAGAGCAAATTTCTCCCATGTTCTTCAACTTAAATCTTTGCTGTGTTTCTAACGGATGCCCGAATTTGCTGGTCCAGTTTATTGCTATTATAATTCACATCACCCAGTATTTCTTGTATTCTAGTACACATAATCATCACAGGTGCTCATTGGTTCAAATTGCCCTGATAGCCATTGTAACAACCCAATTGATTATGCTTCAATCTCTTGTGACAGTTGAGGGAAAGAGTTATGAATTAAAACGAAAAATTCGAGAGGAAAAAATTGAAGAAACAAAGGAAAGGAAGGAGAGAGAAGAGAAAGAGAAATCACATTCCAGATCAATTTACTCTCACTCCCTTACATTTCATTCTAATTACATAAACTCCCTTCTATTTTAAAAACTTACACAAACCTCTATTAAACGGTAAAACTATAAAAAGAACTATAAAAATGTCCCCTATTTTTCTTTATTTTTTTCACAAACTTCACTTCTGCAGGTTTTTTAAAATATGTTAGAGGTTTGTGTAGTAAAAACAAAAGTAGAAAATGATTAGAGTAATTTATTTACTCTTAATTTTAACTATTGTTACTCTTAATCTTAAATAGTATTATGATATTCATATAAACTCACAAGGAAATGCTCTCTTCATGTTTGCTAATTTCTAGCTATTAGTATATTCTTGGCAATGATTATATGCTGCACTTTGCTAATTTCTACACAAACAACATCTAACAAGAAACTATATGTAACAGTAATGAAAAACTAGCCTCTTGGTAAGAAATGAAGTGGTCACTCAAAATTCAGAAAGTGACCCAATTCAATTTCTTGAAATTTAAAGGAAGCACAAAACACATGCACAATATAATTTACTATGACACTACACCAATCAACTTTTTCTGCTCATTTTAAGCATGTTAGATTCTAAAACAAACAATAACCTTGGATTTTTCACTGTTGCATGTATGGCAGCATAATGTAACAGAGGTATTACACCACACAGCGATAAGTTACGAGAGAATCAACCAAATTTCCTCTGTGGGTGATCTTGATCTCTTGTCCTTTCTCCAGCCCATAGTAGCGTGCTATGGCATCAGTTTTTTGCATGTAAGGGAGCTGAAAAAAGAAACATAAGAGCACAATAAATTGAACAGTGTAAAAATTTGCATACTCTTTTTATTTAAATATAACCTTTAAAAATTATTTATCAAAATATGCTTTTTTGGTGTTACTCTGAGAAGTCGTCTTAGGTGAGGGAGACTTCCCACCTCAATTTAAAAAATAATAATAATAATTAACATGTAGTTGCAATGTCTCCCTAATGTAGAATTATTATGCAATCCATCTGCCCTTATTTGTCAGCAAAGTACCAAGCAACTATTTATTTTGTTTGCACTACTTTCCACATGCAATATGTATCATTTAACATTTCCTGAACAACCCTCTCCCCCATCCAAAAAAAAAAAAAATCCTCTTTCATGGAGTCCACAGAAAAGCAATGAGTTATAATCAACATGAGGTGAAGTAAATCCCCCCCCCCCCCCCCCCTTTCTCTTTCTTCAACACTGATGACTCAAAAGGAGTATATCTTACAAAGTGTTTTATAGACAGCCAATTCAATGAGTAAAAGCATCATTAGAAACATACTTTACCTGCTTCTCTTCCAACTTGTACTTCCTTAGCAGTAATCGCTTCTCTTCAGGAGTCAGTACCTCATACATTGGCTGAAGCACTTGCTTTGTAATATTGACCAGCAAATCATATTCATCTAGAGGCAAAGTAATGTGGTGTTATGAACTTGAAACCACCTTCCATGTAAAATCAAAATTAAAGGTGGCCTGAAGTAATATTATTTGTTAATTTTGTTTATATAAATCCCAAAATCAAAATCAGAACATGTGATAAGAACATGACACATCAGGAAACCTAAAGTAACCTGCTCTTGCTCGAATTGAAATAGAAAGCAACCAGTTCCAGTAGCTTTCCATACAATTTATATCTTCATTAAAATATCATTGTGGACAGCATTCTTGAAGGATGAGCTCAGTAGGAAGTTAATGGACATATAGGCATTATGCTACAGCTAAAAAAGTCATAAATGAGCTCAGAAGGGAAGTTATCAAGTTTAAATGTCAAATTAAAAGCAGGAAACCACTTAAATGATTCTTTTTGTTTCAACTCTAAGATCAAGAATGCTGAAATAAATCATCCGCAGCTCTGGAACTTATTTCATAAGATATTAAGATTATGTTTCTTTACTGATATAAGAAGAAAAAAGTAAACTGGAAGCTTAGATATCTGTAAGTCTCAGCAGATGGGAGATCAGGCATAAAACCTACTAAAAGAAGAGAAAGCAATACTCTTACAAATAATAATGCTCTGCAAGAAAATAAAAGACTGGGAAACCTGCTACCTCATGCAAATGGGAAAAGCTAAAGCTTGATTAGAATGTAATCATCACATGAATTCGATCATTGCTTATAAGAAACTTCTCTTGATAATATAAAATCTTCAAAGCTTCAAGAAATTGGCATGGAATATATTCTAACAAATAGTGATGCAAGAATAAATGGAACTTAATATTTAGTTTCTTCTAGAATATGATAAAATTATTTTAGACCCCTTCAACATTTCCTTCATGCAAAAAACAATATTGTGACATATTTTCTTGCTTCAACATAATGAAATTTTTCCTAATTTATCTAGAAAACAGTCTGGAACAAACATCCAACCAGTCAACTGCAAAAGATATTATTGAATAGGCCTTTGGCCTGAACTTCTGGTAGCAGAGGCGAGGGTGAAAAAGGGCAAAGACTCCAATGTTTCAAAACCAGAAGAAAACAAATATAAAAAATTAAAAAAAAAAAAGAAACTAGATACTCATTACAGAAGAAACTTTTAAAATCATCTTATAACTAGTGTGTGCCAAAATAGCTAAGTCATTGTCCTCATCCATGGCAAAGCAAAGTCTAAAGTTAACAGAGTTTTATTCGTTTTTGCATGTGACTTAACAATTTGCAAATATTCCGAGAGCCTTGAAAAGAATCGAGTAACATGATTTGGAATGGCTAACTTACCATAATAATCTCAACTTTAAATGGATACTTTTCCAATTCTTTTCGTACATATGCAGTCATTTTACTTTGCACGATAAGCATCAACCCGTGCAATCTTTCTTCACTTACGGCCTTTTCTATACCACGGATAGTTTCTTTCTTGATATCAGTAGTTCCCATAAAAATAACCAGTACCTGCACAGAAGGTGGTCTTGAGCTACAGTACAGCATAACAAGGTGAACGAAAAAAGTACAAATGGTTTCAATCTATCCACAAAGGTAAATGATTCTGCAGGAGAATATATGATGCAACTAATCTGGAATTACAAACATTTCTTTATCATACAAAATCAACATAATTACCTATGAAAATGTCACTGTACTTTGTTTGATATGTCATGCATCACAAATGTATATTGATTTCAACTGGATTCTGTCTTGGATATTGAAAATATTAAAATAAAACAGGTAAAATGCATAACAGCTAAAGGTTAAATAATAAATAGAAGCATAACTTGTTAGTAACATTTTTCTCTTTTAACAGGTTGAGTAACCAATTCGGTTTTTTATTTGCTACATTTATAGTAAAAATCTTCAATGCTTTCAATGAATTAAAAATTTTTAAAAGAGTAAAAGATAAAATAACATTGAATTCTTATAAAAGAACTTAGGAATACAGTTTTCAAAAGAGTTTTATAATTTTACAGCCATTTTTTAATCAAAATTGTAGTAAAGATAAGTTATTCCAATATTGTCATTCAAGGCGTTAATGACATGTCAGTGATCCTAGAGAGGCAAGTAGGGGATTACCTTTAAGAATTTTTCTCTAAAAGGTGGTTAGGGATGGAAGAGTTTGAAGGAAAAGGATGAGAGGAAAAAAATTTCATTTAAAGTAAACATTCCCTTTATTTAAAAATTTTTCAAATGAGAGGAATAAAAGGAAAGATTATCATGTAACCTTCCAATTCTCCCTTTCTCATTTTTATAACATTTTAAAACTATCAGAATTTAGAAATGAAAAATCACCCCTACCCTCTTTCTCCACCAAATTCCTCCATCCATACATATGAAACTATTTGTCGAAAGGGATGCAAATCCTGCAGTGGATGATGCAGAATCCTAAACAGATCCCTTCAACCAAGTTGGCACTAATTTTACTGTTTTGTACAATGTCATAGGCCCCGCATTAAGTAAAAAATTTCCAACAAGTAGCATCCTTCTATAATTAAAAAAAAAATGAAGAACAGAAAGCTAGATGAATGGGTCTTAGAGTACGTTTAGATAAAAAAAAATTTTAAAAAAAAAAGCACTTTTTTTTCATAGGCCCCGCATTAAGTAAAAAATTTCCGACAAGTAGCATCCTTCTATAATTAAAAAAAAATGAAGGACAGAAAGCTAGATGAATGGGTTTTAGAACGCTAGATGAATGGGTTTTACAGTCCGTTTGGATACACTTTTTTTTTTTAAATACTTTTCTTGACATTATTGCTACTAATCCATGGTTTTCTGACATTGAGTTGGGGCGTTTTTTTACTATTTAATTAGTAAATTGGTCATGCATCTGTTGCATCTGTTAGTTTAAATGGACAGGTTTGACCACCTCCTGTTTGCTGATGATAGCATTCTCTTTTTGGAAGAGGATAGTGATTCTCTCATGAATGTTCTGTCTATCCTTAAGTTATTCAAGTCTTTTTCTGGCTGAAGATTAATATTGCTAAAAGTGGATTGGCTGGTTTGAATGTGGACAATCAGATTCTTCCTCCTATGCTTCTGTGGCTGGTTGCCCAGTTTTTTGCAGTGGCCTCTTACTTGGGAGTTCCTTTGGGTGGTAATCACTGGGCTACTTCCTTTTGGACTCCTGTCATTCACAAGATTTCAAAGCACTTGAACAGTAGGAAGGGTGCTTTCTACTCCTTGGGTGGTCGGATTACTCTTGTTCATTCTTATTTGTCCAGTTTTCCCCTATATCTTCTCTCACTTTTTCCTATTCTGGTAGGAGTGGCTCAAAAGATAAGAGAAAATTATGAGTGGTTTTTTTTTTTTTTTGGGAGAACAGAGAAGGGATCACCTGGTGCGTTGGGAGATATGGTGCAAACCTAAAATTGAAGAAGGATTGGGTCTTGGAGATTTGGTGTGTAGTTACCTTGGTGGCTAAATGGGTATGGTGCTTTCCTTTAGAGACTACTTCATTATGGCACCAAGTTATTCACAGTAAGTATGGTTTAGATTAGATCATAATGGATGGGATGCCAACCCAGCAATCTCTGCAACTCATGCCAATCCCTAATAATTTATTTCTCAAGGTTATAATTCTTTTATATCATTGGTTTGTTTTAGGCTAGGTGACGGCACTCATATCAAATTTTGGTAGGAGTCAGGACACATGGGTTGTTAAAGTCTCCTTCATAGGGGCTTTCCCTCATCTCTATAGCCTCTCTACCTTGCATAATTCATCCATAAGAATTTTCTTTCTACTCCATGTTCCCAATTAAACTGGGATTTCCCCTTCTGTAAAAAATTGAGTGACAAGTAAGTTATCAATGTATAATCCCATTTGCTTCCATTTGATAAAACTGACTTCTCAGCTAACTCTGATAGGACAATTACTCTTCTGGTGTGTTTTCTTGCAATTCCATTTCAGTTTCTTACTCACTCCCCAAACAGTCAAAGGTTCATCTTGACAAACCCATTTGGAAACCCAAAGCTCCCTCTAGAGTCAAATCCTTTGTGTGGACAGCGGTACTGAATAGGATTAACACAAATGACTTGCTCCAGATTCGTAGGCCTTGCACTGCTCTCTCTCTCTCTCTCATGACATGTGTAATGTGCAAGTCAAGTTCTGAAACAGTGAGTCACTTATTTATGCATTGTAAGGAAGCTACTTTCCTCACGAACAATCCTTTTGGGGTTTTCAATGAGCACAGGGTGTGTCCTACCACCTTGGAACAGTTGGTGTCGGTTCGGTACAAAGATTTTTGAAAAAATGGCTTTATGCAATTCTTTGGTGTACTCAGTCGGAGTGATATGCACTCATCTTTAAGAGTGTTTACTTGCTGATTAATCTACTTTGGGGGAAGATAATATTTATATTTTATAGCCTCTCTTTGGTGTTCATCCCATCGTTGTTTTAAGAGTGTTTCCATCTGTGATCTGCAGAGACATTGGGCAGCCCTGCTGCATTCTGAGTTTTTCTCTTGTTATTCTGTTTTCTCTCATTTCTTTTTGCTTGTTTAGAGGATACCTTAGGCTTACCATCCTTGTACTTACACTTTGATCCTCTCTTAGTTACATTTCTCTCTATAAAATAAATAAATAACATACTGCGCTGCATTTTCGGTCACAAAGCTGCTATTGAGTTTGCAGATCGCTTTAACACCGCCCTCGTTTGCCACAGATGGAATTACTTGCCATGTCACCCCTGCCTGTGGCTTCGAGTAGATCGATCAGTCAAAGACTTATCTGAACCTGGTGTTTTCCCCAATATTGAAACCGCTGTCTCTGCTGCAAGGCATGTAAAATTATTGCTATTTGTGTATGATTCTAGATTTTTCCTCGGGCTGTGGATTCTGATTGTCGCTCTCTTTCTTACAGATCAGGTGATACCATTTTAATAGCAGCTAGTGGAAGTCATCGTGTCTCAAACATTCAAATAAAGAAACCACTCTGCTTGGTGAGTTATCCAACTCTTTTCTTATATGGGGGTGTGGGAATCTAATAAAACATATTTAGTTGCCTACTGAAATGAACAAAAAGGGGCATATTTTAGGTGATTCTTATAGAATCAATGTTTTCTTTGTTTATTTATTATTTTCTGAAAATAGATGTTTCCATGAAAGTAGTTTTTACCAGTTCTTAGGTTTTATTATCATTTTTTCTTAGCAAATGATTACAAGATGTTGTCATTCCTACTTTATTACATGATTAGAAGCTATGTGTTGACAAAAAAAACACTGCATCCACTGACTAGAGAGAAATAAATAAGAAACTGGAAATTGAGTTATTTGAAACTGGAAATTGAGTTATTTGAGATCATTGACGTGACCAGCATGCAATCTTATCTAAGCCAAATAATTAAATTTGGGTTGGACACTACACTATAAGTTGTATTGAGCCATAGCCCATGGGCAAACCATGAAACCTTGACATTGATTCAGGGAAAGCCTTGAAATTAAGTCTTCTACTTGCATTTGTGGGTACGTACATATTGGAACTTGGGAGAAGGATTTGGCAGAGAAGAGGCAATGACTTCAGGGGTGACAATTTGATCTTTTGCAATTGTACTCTTAAGTATGTTTTTGGTGTTTGGAAATTGAGATTGATGTGGAATTGCAGTGTTTTGAGGCTGATGGTATGTTTGTTCTTTCCATCAAGATGATGCTTAGACTTCCAATCACAATGGAGAGAAAATATGTTCCCAAAACAAGTTTTCCAAACTAGTTTTCTTACTCGTTTTTGTTTTCTAAATATTATTTTCAAAACTGTTTTACAGGATAGAAAAAAAAGAACTGAAACAAACAGGCCATTGTTGGTTTCGTGTCTCCACCAAATGCCAGTACAGGAATTGTTCAAACTAATGATAATTGGTGCTTGTGCCTTCTTGTTAATCTAATTATTGAGGAAAGAGTAAGTGTTCATGATTGAAAATCTTTCTATATTTGCCTTTCCAAAATCAACTTTCTTTGTTCAGATTGGTGCAGGTGAACTTCCAGACGACACAACACTCGTTCTCGAGCCTCAGACAGGTTTGCATTCCTTACATCTATATTTTATCTTGTTGTGTAGTGAACTTCTGAAGTGGAAGCTAGGAGCCAACTCCATGCTGCTGGATTTCAATGGATAAGATACTTACTTTGGCTAGACAGAATGCTTTTGAGCCTCATGTCATGAATATGGGTTCATAATAGGGCAACTGTTATTAGATGTATCTGATAAAAAGAGTTTGCTATCTCAGCCATTATCCAGCAGTTTGGAAAGGACTCCTTGAAAAATACTACCAGATATTCCATCTTCAGCAACATTTGGCATGCGCGTTTCATTTTGTCTGAGCAGTGCATTGAAGTTCCTCTCCACCTGCAAATTGGCAAACTTAACCGTGAAGGAAGAGCTTGGTTGCTGCTTGCTACATAGAAGGGGAAGGCTAACTATAGATGGATGCTGCATTCTTCAATGTGAGTCTAATCCTCTGGATTATCTCTCATGTCCCATTGTGAGTACAGCCAGTAGCAGTGAGGTGCTTCCCTCATCAATGAAGAGTGGTGGTGATGGTGTATTTGTTTCTCAGACCCGTATTGAAGGGGGTGCCAAAGCTGTTTTGACAAGTGGGGATCTGGCCTTGCAACGAGTCACAGTCATTTATGCTCGAACTTCACTTCTTTTCTGGTTTGATGTAGAGCATATGCGATCAAATTGGTCATGACCAGCCTTTGTCATATCATTTGTCGTTTTGATTGCCAAAACGTTTGTCATGTATTTTAGTAGCGTGATGATGGCACTTGGGATTCTTTTGCTGGTGTTTTTCTGTTCTTGTATGTAATCTCTAATTGTCAATTTCTATACCCTCTTGATATGCAAGATATGCAACAAAAATCCACTGTACTGTGATCGTTATACGTGCTCTCCAACTGAGTCGTCTAAATTTAATACAATCATTGATAAAAATCTTTTTTTTTAGGTGGATGGTATAAATCATATATTCATTTAAATTGTTCTATTTCAAGTACATTGAAATAAAATTAAAACAAGGGAATACAACAGAATTAACTTGGTTTCTACTTGCCCCTACCAGTAATTCTATTTGCTCAGTTAACAGTCTATACATCTAACACATCAATTTATTCAATTTTATGCAAAATACCCAGCACATTTGTAGTACAAATCATTGAGATATTAATTTCTATGAGGAACCAAAAAGAAAGATATTAATTTCTACGCAAATAGAGGATCTTGTGTTTTAGCTAATGCATTTTGAAAGAAATCACTCACTTAGTGTGCTTAGATTAAATTTTACAAAGTAAATTTTAGATTAACTTAATTTTAATCATAAGTTTGAGTGAAATAATTTATTTTAAAAAAAATCACATTCAATACAAAAGTAAAAAATATTTATTTGAGATTAAAAAACTTTTAAGGTTATAATTATATTTGATAAATGATATTAATGTCAAAACAAATAGCACAAAATGAATAAAAACTAATTTGAGGCGTTAAAAGCTTGTTTGGTTAATACAAACATTTATCCAAACATGCAGTTAATCATCTTGCTCTTAAAATTCTATGATTTGTGTTCAAATAACAAGTTAGAAGAAAAAATTACTATCACAAGTACATTTTGAAACAAAATTAAAATAACTATAGACTAGAAACTATGACACTATTATGATTTTTTCTTTTGGTAAACAAAGATATACAGTTAAAAAAACAGTTGGGGGCCCTGGATTGGCCACGAATGGGCCAACAATAAACAGCCATATGTGACTCACTGAAAAGGACTAAAGCGTTATGCACAAGTTTTGTCCCCGTGGTCAGCAACCACAAAATTGGAATTTCCATGTTTCACTGGATATTTTCCCATATCGTTTCACCTGTATGTAAGTTCTCCACTCCAATCCCCAGTTCTCCACTCCCTAGCCCTTGATTCATCAGAGAATATCATACTACCTGAAAATTGAGTATGGAAATGTCATTATTCCATGTGAGGAGAATAGATGTTCCTTTAGAACAGGCAATTTATTGCAAATATTATTACAAATAAGCCATTGATGGTTGAAGAAGGAGCAAAATTTTTTGAAAAAATAATTCATGGCCTGTCAAAAGTCATAAGAATAATATGGCTCATAAAAAAGAATTGCCTGGTTCAATTATTATTGATTGAAAACTACTTATCTAAAATCAGCCACCATCCAAAAAAAATGAAGACGGGGCATGGAATTATAAAAAGAACACTTAGCTTACTATAGCAGGCGGGTTGCATGCCCTAGTGTCATCTAAGTAAGCCCTAGATGGGATCAAATTTTACTGATCTGTCACAATATCCTTGACTAAGCATAAACACCAACTTATACACATCCTTTTGTTTCAGAAATGTATACAGCTGCATCACAGACAATGACTAACAGAAGTATACAAATATTTAATTGCTTACCGGTATGGAACAAAAATTAAGGTAGCTGAACTCAACTCCCTGTAGTAGGTCTTCGTTTCACCTCCAAATCATCAGCTGAGTAGTAATCAGCTATGAGGCGGTACATATATGATGGATTATGCCCTCCTCTAAGAAGAAGTAATTTCCAAACCAGCAAACGCAGAAAAAAGAAACCAATTAGTACAATCGTTTTCAAAAGTCAATGATGAAGGAAAGCTATAGTTTTCTCACTTGATGTCAGTTCAACTTACGTGTCAGTAATAAAGAGACTAACAAGCTTTGGGGGCACATAATCAAATGTTGGATTAACGACATGAAGGGAACCCGTGCCGCTTGCAGAATCCATGCAATCTGAGAATTGCCCAAAGTCAAGTAGCTCAGATGGGGATCTCAGCTCATTCAGTAAGACTTCAGGGTTGTGCGGATACAAAGGGCACAACTGTCAATAAGATAAAGCAGCTTTCAACAAGAGCCAAACAGTTGGTAACAAGAAATTATGAAGCACACCACAATTCCATAACAGGGCTATGGCACTAAATGCGTCCTTACTGGCAATTCATGGAAAGCCCGGAGTTAATAGAAACATGTGTATTGGCAATTTTATCATAATCTGGACATATCTTGACTGAATCAATAACTATTTCATTCGCATCATACAAAATACAATTCATTTCCAAATTTCCAACCTCAATAAATTCCCTCGTTAGGGTCAAGAGAATCTAAACCAATTTGAACAGCTAGTGATATCTCTAAACCTACATTCGTTAGAGATCAGATGTATATACAGCCTGCTGGAGTAAAATTAAGCTGATTTCAATAAACCAATTTACACCAGCGCCTTCAATATATGAGTTGTTAATTCACATATTTAAAACAAAATGAACTTGGATTCCTCCAAAATTTATAGAATTGGAATAATTAAGTTCCTTATGGCTATATATTAGAAATTCCATGTTTCATGCCCAAGAGCCTTAGCTCAAGTGGCACCAAGATCCTTTGGGGACTACATGATCTTGGGATCGAATCGCAGCCAGACCACTTTGCCTCTACTTTAGCCTATCCTCCCACTTCCCACATCAAGTCTTAGACCTCCTTTTTAACCCCCCCCCCCCCAAAAAAAAAAAAAAAAAGAAAAAAAAGTAAAGAAGTTCATGTTTCACTTTCACCTCATTGTAAAATTTTTTTAGCAAACATTATTTTAGCAGAGACCTGTTACAGCTTAACAATAATTAAGAAAATCTTCTAATTGCTAAAAGATTTACAAGTTTAGAACTATATTTCAAAGATTTTGTAATTATATAAATTCCAAAGTCATTGGTATCATTTGTCTTTCCTTCCTCATCATCCTTTTAATGCACAATTAGTTGTCTAAATGGTCTGAACAAGAACCAAAATGTATTGGAACTCGAACTTTTTGGGTTGCCAATTCATAGCTGCTTAACTCTGTCTATTCTTATCCTCCATTTCTACTTTACTTTTTTTTGTTGCTAGGCATCCTAAAAGATTAGAACCGTGACCTCACCCTCTGCTCCCTCACCACCTTTCTCTACAAGAAAACCTACGTGCTTAAGAGGGAGCTTGGCAAATTAATAAAACAGGTTCAAAATTGTTTAAAGAGTTAAAACTAGTTTCACAACTCCATATCAAATATTGTTCCAAAGCTTACTTATTTTTCCTAAAACTTGGTTTTGAACCAGTTTCAATATCAAATATTGTTTGGTGAATCATTTTTTAAAATTCAGTAAAAAATTTAAAAACACTTTACTCAAATAAAAACTGATTGTGTAGGAATTTATTTGTTTTCCTTTCCGAATTAGACTTGACTTAAAAACTGATATATCAGAACTAGTTGTTCAAATTTTGAGTGCTTAGCAAACACACAAAATTATATCCAACTCTAGTGCACCTAGTTATAGGGGTTTTAGATCTTGGCAAAAACATATCAATATGGAAAGGGAATTATAATAGTTGGATACTTTATGTTAGCCTATCTGTTCAGCATGTTAATGTTTCACAATCACATCAACTAGTTAGGCTATGTATAAAATGAACGAGCATTTAAGATTTAAGATAGTAACCTCCCTCCCTCTTCTCCACCAAAGAAAGATGTTAGAAATTCTGCCGTAGGCTGTCATCTGAATAAACATACATAGAAGCCAGCAATTGCATTTGCTTAAAATAGTATTCAAACCTGCCCACCTCCTCCGGTATACATAGATAGATAATTTACCAGATCAATGTTACACCCCTATTTCTTCAATATGCTTGAAGTTTGAAATAATTCATGCTTCACTACAGGTAGAGGAGGAGGAGAAGGAAGAAGAGTATTCATAAAGATTCTTCGTATTAGGAAATGATGATAAATTAAGTAAAATCTGCAATATTGCATAAGATAGAGGCAAGAAGGAATAAACAACACCAAATTGATTAAATATTAAGTTCGATTCTGATATTCCAAATTTACAAACTATATTCTATTATTCAATCAATCAACTTGCAGGTACACAACACCTTCAAGTACTCCAGTAATAACATGATACTACAATTGAAATTAAGAAAGCAAAAGAATCTAGTCCAATTATTGAGCAGAACTTGGTTTTCAGCTCAAACTCACACAAAATATGATATTTTGATCCCAAATCAAGTCTATGTGCAAAAAAAATTTCACATTCTTTGTCTCCCACTGGTTTGGCAGTAAATCATCATCCTATTTCCAGATTTAACAGGAAAGGCAAGAAATTATGAGCAGACATCAAAAGTCATATGGCAGACGTGAGGCAGATAGAGATTATATTTTAACAGTTCACCTTGTGACTCCCAGCAAGTACAACGAAAGGAACAGCATGCCTTTGAGCGGCAAGTGCAACCATATTTAACCCAACTGGGGCTATAACTCCACCATTAGCCATGACAGCGTGAGCTCCAACTATAACCTATATAATGTTAAGTTGAAAATCAATTTATATTCAGCATAAAAGTCTTGATTCCAGATATAACACCAGGATTTTCACATACCATGTTCACTCTGGAAATCATGGCAAAAACTGCAGAATCAGTAATTACAGTGGTCTGTAAGCCTCTTGCAGCCAATTCTTTTGTAAGGAGATGTCCCTGATATCTGATTGCATGCACAGTCAACATTAAATGGCCTTATGAAGAATAAAACGAAATCATATTGCTAATAAACCATCATCATCCCTAGCAAAAGTTAGCTAGCCACTACTACCAACCTTGGGGCACCCTCAGCAACAAAGACCCGAAATGATCTCTTTTTTTCCTTTGCAGCACAAAGAAATTCCAGTACTGTTTTTGAACTGCCTAGCGTTAAGATTACCTCACTGAAAATCATGCAAATAGCAGTGTAAACAAATAAGAAAAGGAATAACATTTTCTTCCATCTAAACAAGAAAATAAAGAAAAGGAATAAGATCTTAATATCAAGACATAAATCAACTGAAGCACATTCACTTTAGTTATTTAAGATATGAGGAGTACCAAAAAAAAAAGGGGGGGAGAGTATATGGACCCTCAAGTTAGTCATGTAGAAGAAGCAATCCTTTGCAACATGAAACAACCTTAACTTTGGGAAACATGGATGGAAGAAATATCATATTTTCCCCAATAAGATAGAAGACAACATACCATGTCAGAGTTACATTCAACAAAGATAAAAATGTTGAAAACTCCGTTGATTGATGTTGTAAATTTTATGGCATTTATAAATATATGCACAATATTCTAAGTTAATCTTATGTACTTGAAAATCGCCCTCTGACCAATTATGTCAGATCAAAGTAGCTATCCCAGCAATACAATTGCCAAATATTCATAATAAATCATTATCATTTTTTTTGTTTTCCCTCCAAGACCAGTAATGCCATCATGCGTTTACATACAGATAATGCAGTCTCCACAGGAAGCGAGGATATAATTCACATTGAAAAAGAAAAAGGGGTAAAAGGGAAGCTTTAACTAAGTGCCACTTGATAAACACAGCCATATAAATAGTTAAATAAAAAATTAATTGGAACCTTCCATGGGGATTAGTCTTTGCCATTCCAGTCCAATCAAGGCCTCGCTACAAAATAATGTAGAAAGCACTCGAAAAGAAAGCATTGGTACTCAACAAATGCATTGCCTCCTATCTAATTGTTATAAATGACAATAACACATTTAGTCTATGATTAAAAATTTAACCCACCTAGAAATAGTTAGAATGTAATTTTCACTATATGACATGGACCAAAATACTCCAATCAAGAAACAAAAGCTTTCAATCAACCACGAAGAAGATAACTTTTGAGTGTAGGACCCCCTTCATCAACGCATATTATGATCAGAAGTGAGAAGTATTGGCATTGATGCCAAAACAAAAATAGCATGATTCAGGGAACGTTGTAGGCTCAAATAGATTGGCACGTAAAATATGTCAAAAATTACATGCAAGCTTTTCACAGTCGCAGATCAACTGAGCTTTTGGGGAGCAAGAATAACATGTTTTCAAGCAAGAAGGCCTTTAAAAATATCAAGAGAATCTAACAATATTCACAAAAATGTCTTAGAGTAGTTTAGGGTAAATAAAACGAACTTTTGATGGATGTGCTCTACTGCTTGCTCAGCTATTTGTTCATAGCAAGTGGCTATGTCTTGAATAAGTTCATTAACTGCTTCAATGACATCATGCTTCAGCTTCCGACCTCTTGAACCTTTGTCAACAGCTGTAACAAAGGGATAAAAACTCAAACTCAAAAGGCACATGCAATTGAACACCAGAACAATGACAACAATTTCATCATCAAGTAACACACAGCAACAAGGAATCAATAGCATGCAATAATCAGCAAAATCCATAAATTTTAATGAAGCATTCTAATATCATGGTCACCATTATGACTAAAAGTTATAACATTCTCATAGTCTCATGCCATCCTCACATCTGCTTTTTCCTTCAGATTCACCCCCTGAGGAAGATGTGTGTGGAATGGCAGCTGAATCAGGCATATCCTCTAGAAGAGTTTGCAATGATGGTGGGCGCAAGGTGCTTCTTGCCGCAGCTGCAACCGCAGCAGCAGATAAAACAGGATGATCATCTCGTTCCACGTCATCTTCATCATCACTTGCCACTGATAGTCCCAAACCAGCAATAGCAGCCGTTGCAAGGGAAAGATCCTCCTCCCTTATAATGTGCAAAACACGCCTCACAATATTGCCCACAGCTAGTTCTGCAATCACATACATAACAGTTATCATAGGGAAACAAAAAATTAATCTCCATATTATCAATAGACCAATATGCATGTGACTGTAAAACGTCCTTCAACAAAAGTAGAACTAGGAAACCATGCAGAAAATAGGCCCAATACATACTTGACTGCCACAAAAACATTGTACACACTAGAGACAAAATGCTTATTTCTAGTACAAGGAAAAACTAAATCTTAGCATACCAACAGGATTTGCAGCAATAAGCTGCTCCCCCACAGCCCTTACTGCATTACTCAGAGCAGAAGCCTGGTTTGTGTGGGGCACCCGCTGTTGCGAAATTACAGACCGAAGCAACTCCGCTGTCTGCTTTGCTGTGGCCTGGGAACCTTCAATTTTACTGGCAACAACCAAAAGAAAAAAAAAAAAAAAAAGAAGAAAAGCGCAGAAATCAGTTTTCAACCTCACAAGATGGTCCCCAATACAACATTCATTCAACTCAAACAGTGCCAATGAAGAAAAATTTACCGTTTTTTAAGCTGATTCAGAAAATCATTAACAAGGGCCTGAACATCGGGCATTGTGATGGCAAATTTAACCTGAAAAACACCCAAAAAAAAAAAAAACTGTACCTTATGCAAATACAAGTTTAAGTGTAAGCTAAATTAGCATAAGAAAATCATGGGTCTTCAATTTTTGGGTTGCAATTCTTTTCTGTTTGTTTCACTCTTTTAAGTTTTCTCAGGAACTAACCACCGAAAAAAAAAAAAAGCACTCGAGCAGAACGTCAAAATCATGAATATCAGATTCGGGAAAAGGCTTTACCTGGCACTACGCTCAATACGCTCTTTGGTTCGCAACAAAATGTCGAGGAAAAATAGAAAATGGAGTAGGAGGAGGAGGACGACGGCTCTTGCGTTTGTGCTTGGGCTTATGAATTGAAGGATCGAGGAATTATGAGTCCGGGTAGTGGAATCGGATAGCCCAGGATCGGTGCCCCTACTCTCCCGTAAAAATGATTTTAAATTAATTTATAATCAAAATTTTATTTAAAAAATTTTTTAAAAAGAATTTAAATTTTTTAAAAAAATTATTAAATATATATTTAATGATGTAGTTTATATGATAGAAAAATAACATAAATAAAAAGGATTTATTTTTTTTATCTTTGTTAATTTTAAAAAATTATAAAATAAATATTATTTTAATCTTTCAATAATATAAATAATATTAATTTAATTTTTTAATTATAAAAAATAACATAAAATAATTTATATATTATAAATTATAAAAATAGTGTTAATTAAAATTTTGATTGTGGAATTAAATTGATATTATTTTTTATAATTAAAAAATTAAATTAATATTAATTTTTTTTAAAGAATTAAATTAATTATTTATATTTTTTAATATTAAAATGAGTTATGAGATGTTATCTGATTGGATGAGGCCTGAAAAGTTGTCATGCCCTTATCACATGTAGCAGCCCAAAGCATTCACCATGAAACATAGCTTAAAGGCTTCTTTCTTTGATTGTCATCGTCAATTTCTTCTTATGAACCACTGCTATCAGACAAACAAAAATGCTTTCATAAAAAACACACTTGAGAAGTCGGCTCCTCCTCCACGTTTACGTGATGACCAAATTTTGAGAAGAGTTTGAAAGTCTGACAAAATCATCAACACCAGGAGAGAGACTAGACGTGTCTGTGGTTTCCCACAACTAGACAAAACAGAGCATTTTCTGGGAATTGCCATATTGGTCTACAAATCTTATTCGTCACAATTTAAATATCATGCAAATTGAGAAAAATGTATTTAATAATATGTTTTACATAGTGATGGATATTCCTGGTAGGATCAAAGACATACTAAAATCAAGAATGGATATAAAGTGAGAGTTGCAAGCGGCGCGACTTAGAATTAGTTGACTAGGTGAATGGGAGGCCACTTAAACCCAAGGCCAAATACGCCTTGATCTCTGAGCAAAGACAGGAAATGTTTGACTAGATAAATGAACTATAACTTTCGAATGGATATGTATTCAATTTGGCAAAGTTTCTTGACAAAAATCTTGACAAAAAAGCTAGCAAATTGTCTACCATGAAGAACCATTATTGTTATATTTTCATGGAGCATTTGTTGCCGATAGCTTTCAAAGCATTGCCGGATGCCATTTAGAAACCTTTAACAAAGTTTAGTCAATTCTTTAGGGATCTTTGTTCCACAATTAGTTGCATCAAATCGAACAAAATATTCCTATCATTCTATGCAAGTTAGAGCAAATATTTCCTCAGAGTTTCTAGAGCAGTTACTAGAGAATCCGCAAATGCAGAAAGTCTCAGCTAAACAAAGGCAGTCGTTATCACAGGAGAATCAACCAAATCCATATCATAGGAAAGCATAATAATAAAAGCTCTATCTTCTGTCGAGGAATAAGTAACAACAAGCGTTGGTGGTTTTAGAACACATTAAAGAGCAGCCATAGGATGAAGCAGAGTAAGAATAAGAAAAGGAATGTTTGGCTTTTCTTTTTTGAACCAATAACAAAGAAAGTGGGTGGCAGGTGTGGTGTAGTAAAAAAGGTTTCGAAGCTTTCCAACCCTGTGAGGATTCACCTTCCAATTGAGTCGGTGTGCTAAGTATAGACTTTCAACATAAATAGGGCTTTCAATGATGGGTGACCCTGTTTAATATTATTGGATATATTCATTTGAGAGGTTTGTCTTTCCTTTTGTATTCTTCCAATATTAAATGAATTTTTTTTCCTTATAATTTCTTTATTAGTTCTAATACATCTTATCTCTGCCTTTGAATGTTTTCATTAGATTTCTTTATACTTTAAAGAAAAAAGTCAGCAACAATCTCATTATTTTGAACCCCATATTCATTCAAAGTATAAGAAAGTCCCTTGAAATGACGATGAAGGTGTCTCACAATTACAACCCATTTCTATATTCAATCAATCAGGCCGATTAGCTGGTAAATCTCGAGACTGCTACTTGAATAGTAAAGAAATGGCTGCAATAACATTGTATGTGTTGTTAAATTGTGAAGAAATTGAACCTTATTAGAAGTAAGTATTTCCCTTGGTAGTTAAATATTTTTCAATGTGTTTGAATTAAGTGAAACTTAAAATGAATCATGCAGCTTGTATGCCAATTTCCTAAGGACAACCAACTATGAGAATAGTGATGATGAAATTGATCAAAGAAACGTAAATTATTTTTCAAAGTGGTTCCGTGAATTTGTAAGTAACTTCACACTCGATGTATTTGTTACCTAATTTCATACGGTTGACTTGGTTGATTGAATTAGTTGTTATGTATATATAGGTGAAAGATCTAATTAATAATGTGTAAGACAAATTCATGTCTCACGTGTCAAGGGAGCCATTGATCAAAGTTACTGCATGGCTGATTTCTTTTGTTAATGGATATAAGTTCCACACAAAAGGATAGAGTGAACACATGCAAGCCAACAAACAGTAGCGGTGTATGCCTTAAGGGATCTAATTTTGGGGCCTAAAAAAAAAAGATTATTATGGATTCATTCAAGAAATCCTTGAGGTGGAATACTCAGGCTTACCAATAAAAATACTTGTGCTATTCAATTGTGAATGGTTCGATCTAACACCTGATAGAGGAACAAAAATCCATCCAAAGTTGAGCATAGTTGAAGTTCATAAAAATATGAACCTTTCGTCCTTGCCTATATCATGCACCTTACTTTTGGAAAGAAACTTCAAAAGGTGAATTGGTGGTGTGTTATTAAGACAAAGACAAGGTTAATGGTTAATGCCCCTATTAAATGTAAAGTAGAAGCATTTATTATTATGAAAATTCTAAATATATTTAATACTTTAATTTTTAAGTAATTAAAATAATTTAATAAAGGATAATAAATACTATTTTTATTCTTAAACACGTGTTTTATAGATACATATTAACAAAACTCTTTATATTTTTATTTTCATTACATTTGATACATTTAAATTAATAAATGTACAAAAAAATTTCTTAGATTGCTATTTATAGTTTTTTATTATAAAAGCTTTGGTAGACAGCTTTTTTAGGATTTAAATTGCAAAAAAAAAAAACTAAATATCAACGCATTACCAGGGAAGTTTCAAAATTATACTAGTTTTATCATTGACGGACCTAGCAATGATATTTCTTTTTGTTGAATTTAACTATTGAACTACTGAATGATTTATAAATTTAATGCTAGTGTATATTGTCGACAGATCTATGGACGAAAATATCTATGTTAATTGCAAATGTTTTGTTCGATCAATAATAAAAAAAAGCCATCAGCAAAAGCTATCGAATACAGGTCTTTTTCTCCCCCCAACTTCCTTTAATTTGCCAACGGAAAAAGCCATTGGGAAATATTATCGACGCATGTATTACTTACGGTTCGTCGTTGCTTCGTCAACAATTTTTTTTGTTGACAACGAATTTTTACTGATCACCGACGATAATTTCTGTTAGTAATCCGCAAAGTTTTAGTAATGTGCACCAAGGAAATTGCAAAAGCATACAAAAAAGAGTTGTGCTTTAGTTTCCTAAATAATAATTCCATCTTATGTATACACATACTTAAATTAAGACAATAAAATATTATATTATATGACTTTGATTACAATATTAATAATATCTATTTTAAAACTACAGATGAAGATAAAAAAACTAGAACCTAACAATTTTCATTGATGACAATTTGTATATTTCAAATCACGCTAAAATAATACAACACACACACGAAAAAAGCACATATGTTAACATTGAAATTATTTATTTATAAAAGTTAATATTATGCACAAAATTTTAACACCATATATCTTTTTAATTTATTTTATTTAATGAAAAATACTGGATACTAAGAACTATTTTGATAGAATGAATTAGCATACTATTATGTAGCACTAATCTTAATTAATTATATATATCAAAATGCTTACACTGTTGACAACAAGTGGCATATATTCACACTTATTTAATCTTTCATAATTTAGGCATACTTGAATTGGTAGAGTGGAGTGAAAAAAGGGAGCAAGCTCATTTGTTTTGTTTGGAATTTTTAAAAGTAATATAGTTGAATGAGAGAGGATAGGACACAAACTCCATTACTAAAGCTTTCACACTCAAAACCGTTATCATTTCAATTCTCAATTTGTTTCGGAAAAGATGCATATAAATATTTTCAACTTTAAATAGTTTGTAAATAGTTATTGTAAAGTATACATTTTTTTTATTAGATCCTTAAATTTAATAATTTGTTATAATAAATCATTATATTCAATTTCAGTCAAATTTTTAACAGTAATCTCTTTCATATAATTGACATGTGTCCTTAATCTTAAATTAATAATTTTAAAATTATTTTTTTATTTTTAAACATTTCAATAAATTAAAGAAAATGTCTAAAAATGTCTGAAAATAAAATAAAGAAATAAAAAATAATTTTAAAATTATTAATTTATGTTTATAAACATATGATAGTCACATGATTATTAGAAATTAACTAATATTAAATAAAATAATATATTAGAACAAATTATTAAATTTATGAACCAAACACGAAAATTTTATAATTTATACTAACTATTTACAAAATATTAAAAAGTTAAGAAAGTCTGTATAGATTTTTCTCTACAAGGCCTTTTACCTAGGAATTTCAAACTTCCTGAAGTAGCATTTATTTTCCTCTGGCCTCCCTCCACTAGGCTCTGCTAGTTTGTACTCGGGCTTAGGTTTTTGACTATCAAAGTGTTTTATTACCAAAGACGTAAATTGAAAATAAGAACTTTGTGCTACAGTAACTTTAAAATGATACCAACACCTACACATGATACTCTTTATAAGGTTTTCCCAAAACCATGTCTAATATAAACTTCGAATTACAACCAATAAGGTTTGATCAATTTGTTAATAAATTACGAATTAAGTTTTTTGTGCATCCTTAGAGTCCAGACCAGTGGCTGTCTCGCTCAGGAGCAATAGCTTGTCCTCTTCATCAAGATTATCAAATAGATCTAAAAGAGTGGTTTGGTCCCACTGGGCATATATACCAAAAAAATACAAACATGTACAACGAAAAAAAGAGAAAGAAAGAAAGAAAGAAGCATGACTAGGAAACAAGAGCAATCACTATGCGTAAAATCCTATTTTATATTTACCACACACTCTCAAATTCAAATGTTGTTAAGAAATACTTAACAATATAAAACAAAAATTAGCACCAACAATGTAGGTCATTGTATGAAACCATTATTATTTTAAGGAAGTGTGCCCATTACTTTATGGGACATACTATCCTATCCCTAAGAGAGAGATATACAAACTAAATTAAAAAATTGTCAAACTGAATTAATTATTTATTTATATATTTTTAATCACAGATTTATTAATTATTTAACCACTTATTTAATCATATTGCATTAATCATTTATTAACTGAATTAACTATACTTTATGTCACATTACTTGAGAGTGTCAAAACTACTTACGGATAAGTGAGAATCACTCTTACTTTATATTATTCATGTTTGTACTTTATACATTGGATCAATACTTAAGTTAATTAATTTTTTTAAATGTATCATATTAACATAGGAGTGCACCGAAGAGGAACTTTGTCTAAGTTAATATAAAAGTTAGCTCAAAAATACCCATATAGTACAAAAGAAAATTTCTCTATTTAAATTTTTAGAAATGCTTTAATTTTTTATAAATTGATTAATTGAAATTAAACTAATACACATATTAGAATTTTTAATAAAATAAAGTATTATTGGACTAATTTTTATGTTTATCGAAATTAAGTCTGTCACATCATCGATCTCGATTTAATGCATTTAAAGAAATTAATTAATTTATGTTAATTTACTTTAGATTTTAACCCTGTTAAATAATGACAAATTCGAAAGTTATTACCATATTCATATTTTTTTTAATGTCAATATCTTGATGAGTTATTTATCATTTATTGATTGTTGATTATATTTAGTATACTCTCAAATATTTATTATAAAAAGCAGAAAGTAATAAATATTTAAAAACTCATTAAATTATTAATATTTAAAAAATTTGAATAATAGAGAAACTTCCTTGTAATTCAAATTGATTGCGCGGTAGTTTCAGAGAATGTCACCCATGCATTGACCATAGCTTTCATCATCCACCTACCCAATTCATTGGGATCCAATTCAAATCTTAACATAATCTTCCTGAATTCTATTTTAAGAATATACATTATGGAATTCAAAACCACATTTACGATCTAACCCAACTCATCCCTGTTTGTTTCTCCTTGTTTTGATTCATGGGTCTAACTCCATTCTATAATTGGGTTTTCATTTTAACATCCATTCCTACTCCCATCAACTCCCACATAACCAAAACCAACAAAAATATATATATATATGTATATATATAATATTCTTGATTTCATCATCATTGTGTGTCTGATATATTCAGTGTTTCCATTTTGGTATAATAACACAACGCCTGCAAGAAGAAAGCATCGTCGCATACCAAATAGGCAATAAATCGATCCGCATGCACACTGCAAAGCACTACCTGAAACACGCAGAATCAGTCCGTGACCCCCGAACATATATGCCATCGTCGTCTTCTTCGTCTCATTCCCCCACGGCACCATCCATAGTATCCTCCCCCCCCCCCTCTCTCTCTCTCTCTCTCTCTTCTTTCTCTTCTCTTCAGAATTTCAAATATTTAAATTTGTGAAATTGAGAAGGAAAAAGTGAAGAAGAGGAGGCAAACGCCACGAATTTCAGAAGGAAATCTGGGAGTGGGTCCCACTTTTTTGAGCCTTTCCATTTGTATTTTCTCGTGAAATTTCTCTCTCCTTCTCCCTACGCTGTCTCTCTTTCTCTCTCTCTAATTTGAATTCTTCTTCCACTCGCAGACGCGCACTGGTGCCTGCTTTTTTTATTTATTACAGTATCGTATAGACGGCCATTCACCTAAATATCCTGCCATTCACCTAAATATCCTGCCTTCTCCCTCTCCCTTGACCCACCCTTCTTTGGTTCCCTCCCTCTCTCTCTCTCTGGGGTTGATTTTCTCTCTAATAGGCTTTTGATCAAATCATCATTTCAGGTATTTGTCGGTTTCTCATCAACTTATTTTCCATGTTTACGTTTCTGGGTTTTGATTGTTTGGGCCCTGATGAGACGTTTCTTTGATGGGGTGATTAAAGTTTCCTTTTTTAATTCAATTTTCGTATCCCCCACTAAGTTTTTTCAGGGTATTATTTGTGTATGTCGTAGATCTGTAGTGGGTTTGGTCTGAAATCCGATGCATTTATTTGTAGATTGATGTTAGGGTTTGAGCATGGGAATGGATGGAACAGTTTGTTTTTACCCGGTGTTTGATCTGTTTGATCACTGGGGTTTCCTTTTCTGCTTGGTCAATTGGGTGGTTTTGGTTACGCGGGGGCATGCATAATGTTCTAAATAAGTATCTTGGATTATCATGCATTTATACCTGGCTTTGGCTTTACTAGTTAGATTTTGATGGCATTGAGTCTATTGACCTTGTTCATGCATTTGTACTATCCTTGATGCCATGATTTGTTTGGCATGATTTGTGTGGGTTTTCGTGGGCGACACACCAATTAAAAGTTGGGTGACTGGGTCTAGTTGTATGTGTTTTTTTTTGCCATTATTTTACTTTGCTTTCTAGTCATATTTAGTTTGATGGTTTCTGGGTGTATTACCCTTCATTCCTTTGCCAGATTGATATGATTTTCTAGTTTTGCTTCCTCAGACTTAGTTTGTTTAGGCCACAATTTGATGCTAGGTAGGCAGGCTTGTTACCAGCCCCAGACCATACACCTCATTTCTGCTCTTATTCTCATTTTCTTAATTTTTTGCTTCTTAACATTCATACAACTCGGGCCTGAAATAGTAATTTGAGAAGTTTTCATATATCTGTCCTATTAATTCTTTTTTAATATTATAAACTATAATATTTCTGATTTCGACAGGAATTTTATTGCTCGGTTCATCAGGAAGTGTAGATTTCTTTTTATTATCATAGTATCTTTCTACTTTATAAGGGAAGCATAATAATGGTTATGAAGGCAAGAAATACAGATTGAGTAAGTAGAGGAATCCCTTTTTGTTTGAAATATTGACACTATTGTCTTTTGCATTTGAAAAGTTGAAAATGGTTATCTTATGATGTTGAAACAATCCTGTTTCATTATGGTATGGTGATTACATTTTGTAGGATAAGCATTTCCAATTGGTCATTGCTTTTGGCAAATGTTAGGAAACTGTTTTTATTTATCGAACTGGAATCCAGAAACTGGATTTACAGAGCTGACTCTCGGAAAACAGAAAGGAAAAACTGGGAAAAGATAAAAATGCACAGAAAACTGAAATGAAATCCAAGCTTTCGAGAGGCTTGGTCTCTCCCTCTACCCACTGAATTTCCCGATACCCATCTCCCTAGCTCCCTGCATGTATATATAATCCTGTTGACAGATTCCCTTCTGCCGCTCCCTTGCCTCTCTCATGACCAGCTCAGTAGTTGGTTATGCAGTCCGTGCCTTGTCCCCCCTGCTGGCGTCCTCCACTGCTTCTCTCTCCTCAATTCACGTCAGCTTTCTGTTAGACAGCCCATATCTAGCAGAATCTTCTATATTTCTGTTAGGCAACTCATATCCAGCAGAATCTTCCATAATGCTATTCTGTTGAGGTTGCATACTGACCCTCTCCCTCACATCTCCTCTCTCCTCCTTATTTCCTTCGTGGACCTCACCTCTTTTCTCCCTGAACTTGTTTCTACAGTATACCTTCCTAATGGGGGGTCTAACAGCAAATAAATACTTGAAGCTATAAAGTGGATTTTGAGATTGAACTGTATGAATGTATTTTGAATGATGAATGCAGTTTGCTTTTAGATGCTAGATTTCTTGTTGCTTTCATAAATTCAGTCAATCAATACTTATTATCTATTAAGCCATACTAAGTAAATGTGCTTCAAAACCAAATCTGATGACTGCCATATGTGACAATGCATCCTTAATCCTCCCCATATAGGAGCACTACTGTAGGGTGATAGAAGTGCCATAGAATGACAGAATTCATGTTTTGGTCGTCATGTAAATAATTGGTTTTCTTGAAAGAAATGAGTTAACTGTATAATGAAAATCAGAATCTCTATTTATCAAATTTAATTCCTGGTTTATAGTAATGAAATTCTTTTCTTTTTCATTCTCAAAGGGCTGCTGGTGGTTGCTTGTACTAGCATGGCGTCTAGTAATCCATTCTTTGATGATATACGGAGCAAATCTGGTGCTGTTGATCCTCCTCAAAATGAAGAATCAACGGATGTTAGTGAACTTGTGAATGATCTTACGCAAACTGCTATTAAACCTAATGGGACTGTTTCAAGCAGTGTTCGTGAGCTTTTAGAGTGCCCTGTGTGCTTGAACGCCATGTACCCTCCAATACACCAGGTTGTCTTTGTATTGATGATGGTTCATTGTTGATTTTTTAGGTTCTTGAGATGACATGTGGTTGCAACTCAAAAATACTGGGTTCAATTGTGCTTTGACACTCTGATTTATTAGTGCAATTGTACTTTCCACTCCGATTTACAAAAATAAGCACTTTGCCCCCTGATTTATTATGTTTTCATTTTTTGCAATTTCTCCCCAATCTTTCAAATTAGGAGTTAATTCTCACAGTTAGGAGAAGCTTTTATACAACAATTGGCTTTTTTAATGGAAAAATAACTAAAAAGGATCTGCTAATCATGCCAAAAGTGTGGAGCTTGTCTAACCTATGATGACTTCTGGTCATGATTAGAAGGGGTGAGTCATTATATTAAAAAATTGATTTGTGGTGTACATGTTTCTTAAAATTAGCTACTAATTTGCAAGGCTCAGGGAAATTGCAAAAGGTCATACTAAATGGGGCAGAAGTAATGGAATTTCTTCTTAGTCATCCAATAGTAATTTTTCCAAAAAATATTTTTCTTAAAACTAATCCTGGTTCAAGAGTAATTCTCCCTCATTCCTGTATCTCACTCACCTTGCTGATCTATTCTGAGATTATTGGATATCTTGCTCCAGTTTTTTAGCCGAGGTATGAGAAATATGGATTATACATACTATGCAAATGAATGATGAAATTTAGGGTGATTTCTGATTTGAAATTGTGGATTACTAATCTTCTTCATGAGTGTTATCTCATTGGAAATGAACCTTTTCATATGCATGGAACAAGGATTTAAACACAAATTTTCCTAGCAAGAACTCAATGACAATTGCTATTTGTAATTTTTTAAGTTTATATAATTATTTATGGTGTTTCTTTTAATTCAAAGTGCATATCCTCTAATAATAAAGGATTTTTTATCTGAAAACTTAGTTAACAGCTTTTGCTTTGTTGTTAATCTTCCTTGTTGCAGTGTTCAAATGGTCACACTTTATGCTCAGGTTGCAAACCTAGGGTCCACAATCGGTGCCCTACTTGTAGGCATGAGCTTGGCAATATCAGATGTCTGGCATTGGAGAAGGTGGCTGCATCTTTGGAACTTCCCTGTAAATATCAAGGTTTTGGGTGCATTGGCATATACCCATATTACAGCAAGCTAAAACATGAATCTCAATGTGCGTATAGACCTTATAACTGTCCATATGCTGGTTCAGAATGCACTGTCATGGGTGACATACCTTACTTGGTGGCCCATCTGAAAGACGATCATAAAGTGGATATGCACAATGGTAGCACTTTCAACCATCGCTATGTCAAATCAAATCCACAAGAAGTTGAAAATGCCACATGGATGCTAACGGTATTGTTTTGCTGAACTTACTTCTCCCCGCCTTCTATTAATTTTGCAAATTTGGTAGATCGTGTGATTTTGGACATGATAGTGTAGTCAAAGGCACCTTGGTTTGGTAAAGCTTTTTTTTTTTTTGATTGTAAGCTGTTTTGAGTATAAAATAAGTTAATCCAAACATGCACTTAGAATATATGTGTTTCTGTCTTACCAGTTGATGAGAATATAGAATTTAAGCAAACTAATCAGCCTTGTAAGTCTCTTTTACTTGCTTAAACAAGAAAAGTCATTATATTTCAGTACTGGGACATCTCAAAGACAAATCTCAAAGACAATGAGTTTGATACTTTGATGTGGTTATATACTGAACAAACTACAAATTTACAAACACTGCCTTTATAATTTAGGTTTCTATGCAAATTTTGTGTTAGCTGATTTCTGGATTTCACATTGTTTTGTAGGTTTTCAGTTGCTTCGGTCAGTATTTTTGTCTACATTTTGAAGCCTTTCAGCTAGGAATGGCTCCTGTCTACATAGCCTTTTTGCGGTTTATGGGTGACGATAATGAGGCAAAGAACTATAGCTACAGTCTAGAGGTGGGAGGAAATGGGAGGAAGATGATTTGGCAGGGGGTGCCTAGAAGCATTAGGGACAGCCACCGCAAGGTTCGTGACAGTTTTGACGGTCTCATCATTCAGAGGAACATGGCTCTCTTCTTTTCAGGGGGTGACCGGAAGGAATTGAAGCTACGTGTTACCGGGAGGATTTGGAAAGAGCAGTGACCGGGGATGTCCTTTCTTCATCTAGCCATTAAATTAAAACTGAATAGTTCAGTTTGTAGTGCAGCTATTTCTTGGGGTGGTATGGATCTTCTGGTCATGTATTGTTTTTAGTAATTTAGGAGGCAAACTCTCTTTGCTTACCTTTACATCAAATACATGAACAGGAAGGTGCACCGCTTATCATTATGATATTTTTGAATATAGATGTAGAACCTTAGAGTGCTCCCTGTATTCTCTTTTCTTCTAAGAACGTCTATGATGTAGAGCAAATGTTGCATGCACTCCACAAGCTACCATTTGGAACATGCAAGTTATCTTTGGTTCTGTTTCGTAGGGGATCTGGTATTCTTTTTTTCTTTTCTTAATAGGAATTGGTATTCAATCAACGCATTTTTGGAACCTAGCTTTGCTTTCTAAGCTTAATTGTAGGCGTCTAGGTTCATATGGTAATAGACTTTAGGTCTGCAGGAAAGAGCCCTTTTAGTCACAACTATACAGTATAGAGCCTCAAACCAAAAAAAACAATGCTTTTCTGATATTAATTGATGGCATAATGATATATAAACAACATTTAAAAATGAGACAGAAATGAGTGATACTTTGTGTATATATAAAAGTATTGTTCGTATTTTATTATCTCAATTTGAGAAATAATCGATCAAAGCATGTTTAGTTTGGTTTTTAAAAGCTTATAAATCATTTGTCCAAATCATGAAAAGAGTAATTTATATGGCCACAAGGGTTGTGACTTTAGCTTTTCATGATTCTTGGCAAGAAATATGTACACAAGAGAACTCAAAAAGAGTAATATTATTTCCACAACACCTGAGTCACAACTGTTACAATTGCTTGCAATGTTGAATTTAGCAGATAAAAAAAGTTTTAGGTGGACAGTTGTTTTGGTGTTTTCGTATGAGTTCAATAAACAAGATTTAACCAATAGGGATTAAGTAAGCTAAGCAATTGAGGGGCCTTCGCACTGTTAGGAGGAGCAGCCTCAAGTAGACGGGACAAATTGAATTCATATGTAGAGACATAGACAATAGTACGTTGTGGCCTTCCAAATGTTGCAGAAATAACATTACTATGTTAGGAAGCCTTCTGTGAAGTGGTAGGGCATGCACATGGGTTAGGGAACATCCTTAGTAAAGGCATTAGATGGTTCATTTCGAATGTCTCTGGGATGAGAATTTTGGGAAGTTTCTCAAAGGCCTCTAACTTTTTCCTATAAAAGGACAAAGTTAAATAATTTTCTCCAGATGGAATTGGTGCTGTTCATGAGTTAAGTTGAGCTTAGGTTTCAAAGATAAAAATTTTCTAACCAATTAATCTTGATTGGGTTAGGGTTTGAATTGGTTTATAATTTTTTTCAAGCAACTTTAACCAACCCAAACTGACAAAAGTTGAGTTGGATTGGTTTGAGTAATATTGCAGACATTATTAATTAATAAATTATAAATTAAATATATATAAATATTATTATAGATTTATATAATTTATAATTTTATATATAATAAAAAAATTTATTAAATTTTTTTTTATTAAAAGTTTAAACTTATTTAAGACTTTAAAAGCTTAAACCTTGGCCTATTTGAATGCTTTTATATTTTAATAAAATGAATAATTTAGTCTTTAATTTTGAAAATAAACTATTTGGTTCTCTGTTACAATTTATAAGTAATTACATAACTTTTACTTAACTTAGGTAATTTTAGTTAATTAATTGTTATCATTTTTTGTAATCTATATAAAATGAAAAAGAATTAAATGAAATAATTTGTATTTATGAATATTTAAAATTTATTTATGTTTAATTTTTTGTTGAAATAATTAATTTAAAATATTTTTTATTAAATATTGTTATGTGTATAATTAAGAAATTAAGGTATTTTTATATAAATGTTTTTGTATATTTATCTAGTTTTTTATACAAGTATATTTATATAATTTACTATATAAAATACATTAACTTTAATTGAAGGATTGAGGTTTATTTGAGACTTTAAAAACATAAGCACATATTGTAATTTTATGTAATTAATTTTAATTTAATATTATATATACTTATGAAAAAAAATCATCTACATTTTGATTACCTTCATAATAACTTTTATCTAACTTAAATAATTCAAATTAATATATGCATATAATTCCTTGTAGTTTAAATTTTTAGTTAATAAAAAAAAGAATAAAATGAAACTATAGGTATCTATGAATATATGAAATTTATTTATATATAAGCTTTTGTTATTTATTATTCACTATAATTTATAAATATCTTATTAAAATTAACAAATGAAATTATATTATACAATTAATAAAATTTGTATTTATTTAAATATTAAAAATATTTTAAAATTGAGAACCAAACCATTCTTTTTACTAAAATTAAAACACTAAAATTATAATTAATCATATTTATAAACGCCATATTAATATTTTTTGTTAAATTTTTAACGGCACAATAACAAAGACTAAAAATACTCATTTTGTAAAAATAAAATGACTAAATAATTTTTTTTAAAATAAAGAGACCAAATCATTTATTTTCTTAAAATAAAATAACCAAAAATGCAATTAAGCTTATTATCAACTAAGAATCTTAACTGCATCAAGTCTATTTGGTTGCTTTGCCTGTATTTTAGCTTACCTTCCCCTTCCCACACCACTGTATTTTATAATAAAGGAAAAAACATTAATTGCCAAGAAAGCACATAAGCCACTTTATTAACTGAAAAATAAAGTCTTTCAGTTGGAATACATGGCTCATCCAAGGCATCCCTAAAAATAAAGTCCCCAACTTAGGTATCCCACAAAACAAATTACCAATTTTGGCTCATCCATTTGGTCTTGGAATAAAAGTCTCAAGTGCACTTAGCCAAATATGCTTTCCATCCTTGAAGACGGTATTCATGAGCTGCCTCAGCCGGATTTGCTGCCTTGATGATGCCTCGCCCCACGATGATAATGTCACTACCCCTATCATGGACAACCTGGAAAACCGTTTGGTAAATTGTCAAGAGCTAAAAATGCATAAACAGTAGAAAGATGCAGAAAGAAGACGAAAGAAATACTGCATTAATGTATTTTAAATGCAGGAAAATTGGATTTGGATCCTCTAAAATGCATGTAAAGTACAATATTGATAACTATTGATTTAAAAATAATGGTTTTGATTTTGATAAAATACAAGGACATGAATAACAAACTATGACTTTGTTAGAACTCGCACCCTTAATTTTCTCACGGAAGGTTACCACTTGCACTTTACTTTCTAAAGTATACCTTGCACTTTAGAGAATCTTGATCCAAGAAAATTAAGAGGGTGGGTGGGACATTTACCATCTCTATACCACAACTAACCATAACGGAGAGGTAAGACAGAAAATCAACTTACAATAAATAATAATACTATTATTTAAACACACAGATGCTCTGAACTGCAGAACATCTAATACAAAGGTTAGAGAAACAAGTTAGCTTGTCAAGGTAAGCAAACCAAGAATTCATTTTGCATCATTTCATTCTATTCTATTGCCCCAGAATATCCATAAATCTACGCCCACTATAATTGAAAGTCCACACCATATTTGATAATCTCTAATTAGCAAGACATAGTATATTAACAACACTTGTTAATTCTGCTTCATTTTCCTACTCAATGGGGACTACAGTTTTATCTGCTATTAAAACTGATAAACTAGTGTATCCTCCCTCTCCCTTAACCTTACTAAAGGATGCATGGCAAGATACAGAAACTTACGGAATATGGAGTGTTATATTGCTGCCCTAAAGCATCACCACCAGTCACCATTTGAACTCCAGGAGTTGCCTGAATGAAAGAAGGATTTATGGGTGCCCCTGGCCATGATGCTGGATTGACTGAGATGAAGCCAATAACAAAATCAGAATGATCCTCAGCAATTTTCAACGCGGCAGCAGTATAATCTCCCTTGGCAAGGTTACCAGCTGAACTCATTTCAGCAAGCAGCAACAGACCCCTGCCACGAGGCAAACCCTAGGTATGGTTCAAGAAACATGTTAGGCTAGCAATTGAGGTCTTGCTATAGTCAAGATAATATAATGACTACCATTACAGACCTTCAATTTTAATCCATCCACAATTCCAGGACCAGAGATAATGTGAGCATTTACTATATGAGCCCAATCCAATATATGAAAGATTCCTCTGCAGATAATAGAATAGGAAGATGTCATATTAAAAGCAGCAACAAAAGAAAGGGAACTGAAAAATAATCCAAGATAGGTGAGCTTAGTCTTGCCCTTCATATTGCATGGTCACCGTGTTACCAATGTCAGCAAATTTACGATCCTCAAAGATTAAGAAGTTATGTTTTTCTGCAATCTTCGATAAAAATAAAGCACCCATTAGACACAACTAGACCAGGAATGTAAAAGATTCCTCAAAACTTATCACACATGATGCTCATAGTCTCATATAACACTCTAATGATAGGTTAAAGGAGGATATTGGCATTCTATTTTAATAATGCTAGCAAATCTTCTAGTGTACGAATGTCAATAATATCAGCATGCAAATGTTTCTTCTGCTATCCTGAAAGGCAAAAAAGATGTATGAACAAAGTAGGGCTTCATTTTAGCACTATACCGAGTGAAGTTTAGAGCCAAAATCAGGAGTAAAATCGGGTAAAATATCCACGTGAGTTTTCAGCAAGCATATCTCAGGTCCAACCTGACAGAAAAACCAGCCAAATTAGTTAAAAAAAAATTTATTTTATTGCCAAACTTCTAAATACAATCCAGTTGATGATAATAATCCAGAGAACAGGACTCTTTCAATTTTCCACCCATTTTTTTGATTAAAGACCCTCTCTAATTCTTCCACTCCACACAAGAGAGCAAACAACATCCCACGGACTAATTCAAAATAATTAAACATTTATTCTGAACGCTGAAGATCCAAGTGAACAAAAGATTTTCCACTATGTAATGAGGAGGTTTTCACAAAAGAAATATCAAGTTCTCACCTTCTCAGCTATTTCAAGCAATTCAGCTGCAGTTCCAACATCTGCAGCCAAACACAGATTACTCTCCTTCTCAGCCATTATCTCAAACAACCTCTTTCCTGTTGGATTCTTGGACAACTTAGCCCTCTCCCCAAATGACAAAGCCTTGACCCTGGTTGTAGGCTTCTCCATCTTTGCCAAAGCAGCAACCTTCCGATTCTCCTCTAAGAATCTCATAACAACCCCTACCATCTCCTCATCAAGCTTTCCTTTATCCCTCAAAATTTTCACCATTTCAGTCAATTTAATAATTGCATGCAGCTTGATGCCATTCTCCTCCAAATTCTCTCTCCCACCTTGCTCTCTATCAATCAAAACAACAGCATCACTGATCTTCAACCCTGCAGCACGCAGCGGCGCAGCTGTTTCCAAAACTGATGTGCCACTGGTAACTAGATCCTCAACTATTAAGCAACTTTGGCCAGACTTGAAATCACCTTCAATGGCTTTAGCAGTGCCGTAGTCTTTGATTTCCTTGCGGCGCATGACCATGGGGATGTTCTTATTGACAGAGACACAAGTGGCAATGGGTAGGGCAGTGTAAGGGACACCACATAAAAGGTCAAAGGAAGCGGAAGAGACAGAGGAAATTAGGGTTTCAGAGATTTGGCAGAGGAGGGAAGGGTAAGATATAATGAGGCGGAGGTCTATGTAGATTGGTGAGGAGATGCCAGATTTGAGCTTGAAGTTGCCAAATTTGACAGCGGAGATCTCATGGAGTTGAAGAACTAGAGACTCTATCAATGATGATGCTGACATTTTCGCCCAAAAAATGTGCCTGCCTTTCTGAGTGTGCTTCAAGGATTGTTTAAGCCTTAGAGACAACCTGTGTCATTCAGTAAGCAACATCATCAATTGAAAATTTTTAAGAAACAGGATTTAAAAATGCATAAGATGAGTGTGTGCATGCTTGAAGTTGAGATCTCATCAAGTTGAAGAACTAGAGACTCCATCAATGATGATGCTGACCTTTCCACTCAGAAAATGTGCCTTGTGTGCTTCAATGATTGTTTAAGCCTTGAGACAACCTGTGTCATTCAGTAAGCAACATCATCAATTGAAAACTTTTTAACAGGATTTAAAAAGTGCATAAGGTAGACACAAGCGTGCACGTCCGTGCATCCATGCATACATCCATGCATGCGTGCGTCCGTGCGTCTGTGCGGGCATCCGTCCATGGGTGCATGTGTGCATGCGTGCATCTGTGCGTATATAAGGTACTTGTTCTGAAACTTCTTTTGCAACCAATAGCATAGACCTCATTATAGTATTCTCACGTCATGGAAAATATCACAGAAATGGGCAATTCTTACAACATATATATACCAGAACCAGTATAATGTAAGGACAACGACTTGAAAAAAATGAAAAAACTTAGCGCGATGGCCACAGAAGATATAGATGAAACCACAAATCACATCATCAAATTCCAAAACAAAGCTGCCAAACTGTGGGTGGGGTTCTATGGTACTCCCAATTGCCTATTTACACTCCCAACTAACTACTTTTAATTATAAGTTCCTAAGTTTCCCTCAACTAAATTGCAATTTCCTATGTTTGAACGTTTAACTAGAATAGAAAGGAAATTATTTAATTGAGGGCATTAAGAAAGTTGCAACTAAAAATAGTTAGAGGGGAGTTTGAATAGGCAACTACGAGTAGGACTAGCCCCATCCCAAACCAAATTTCAACCAAACAAAAATAAATCAACACTTCTAAACATCCTTCGCCATACCCCCAAAATCCAGTCCTATGCAACTTGTGGCGGGCACCCCAAATATTTCTTGGACCAAAATATGAGATTTGAAAACTCAGAAATGTAATCTTCCTTTAAAATCCACCAGCAGTTACGAAACTCAAGAGGGAAAGAGATGACTAAAAAGAAAGAAAATAACTGAATACTTTTTAAAAATAGTGGGATAAGACTTGGTTGTTGTTGTCATTATTGTAAACGAAAAAAATAAGCCCCAAACCATACAGACGCAATCAAATGGCAAGCACAGTTCCATGATTTTGACACAGAAAATTGATCTCCCTTGCTTCCAAACTTCCACTTGCACTGTTTAATCAACAAAATCAATTTAACCAAAACTCAGCCAGAATGCAGCAATCCAGATAACATATGAAGCTATAAAAAAATTAATTAATATAAAAAAACATAAAAGAAAAATATAAAACCAATCCATGCGTACGCAACCAGTGGCAGGCAAAGCTGCACGATCTCTAACCACCAAAAACTCGTCTCACTTCTTCCAAATTTCCATTTTTTATCAACAAAATTAACTCAGCCACAATGCACCAACCCAGATAGCATATGGTTGCTAAAATAAAATTACTTAAAAGTCAAAACTTAAATTAATTGAAATTAATGGATTCAAAAACAAAAATTTCTTATTTACGACCTTAAGCTAACTAGAGCGAGAGAGGGTATGGGTGTGCATTTGGTTCCTAGTTAGAGAAAATCAGGGGTGGGTTAGGTGGTGGGATTCGGTGGAGAATGTTACGGCGGCGCGAGATTCTCCGGCAATTCCTAGGGAAAATGAAGAAGAGTGAAAAATAGCAGTGCACGAAATGGCGCCGGAAAGCGTGAAGTAATAAGAGAGAGATCCGAGGAGAGAAGAGAGAGAAAACAGATAGAGACAGCCACCTGTTAGCCGACGGCGATGGCGTCGGAGGGTGGCGCGTCAGAGACTCAGATGAGTGAGTAGGGTGGCTGCGTGCTTTTTATGCTGTGAAAAGAAGAGAGTAAAGTATGCAGTTTTGCACTCGCCAATGCAAGGGATTGTTTTGCGGACATTCTTCCGAGCCATTGCTTTTACAAGCTGTCACGATATTTTTGATGATTAGTAGTTAATATTTAGTCATGTTTCATGTTTGACCAAAGATTAACATTACGAGTATATAATAAAAAAAATTGAGATTAACAAAATATTATAAAATATGAAAATTTATAAAAAAATTATTAAGTGGTGTTTGAATACACTTATTTTTATTTTATAAAAAGCACTTATTTTTTTAAAAAAAAAGTGTCTCTACATATTTTTAATTGTGTTTATGTGTAACTTTTAAAAAAATTAAAGTTAAAAAAAAATTTATTTATCATTTTTTTAATAAGTTAATGTTTATCAACTTCTAAAAAAAAAGAAATGAGAGGTAATTTTTAATATAATTTTTTTATAAAAATATCTTTTTACTTTATTAAAAATTATATCTCATTCTTTTTTTTTATAAATTTTATTAACATAAATCTTTTTAATTATATGATTTACTTTTTAAACAATACAACTTTTAATCATTATACTTTAAACTCTCAAATCAAAACCTGACTTCTATAACTATATTATTTTAAGAAAGTGAAAAAGAATAAAATTATTAACATATTGTAAGCATATGGGTATATAATTAGATATACTTTGACTATATTATGCATCATTTTTCATAACCCTATGACTATAGTATATACTTGAAAAACTCATTGTTCTTAAATTATCAGCTCATTTCATTACATCTTACAGTTAAAAAATGTGTTTTTGGATATCTTTTTTTAATAAATTTACTATAAAAAAAATGCTTTTATTCTCTTTTATACAAAGAAACTTAAAAGTTATTTTATTATTTAAAAATATTTTTTAAATATTATATCTAAATATAAAATTATTTTTTTAAAAGAAAGCTCTAGTAAAAAAAGATATATAAAAAAATATTTTTTTCTCATAAATTTATCCAATTGAGCCTTGAATACTAGCGTCAAGAGAGGAACTGAAAAATGCCTCTCAATCCAATGTCTCTCCATCAACTTTTTTTTTTTTATAATTTTTGCTCATATAGTTATTTTTATTTAATTAATTATAATTTTACTTATAATTATAAATTAATTAATTAAATAAAAATAATTTATAAAAAGTAAAATATATACGAAGCCATTTATAATAATACATGTAAAAAGAAGATAACTCTATCTTTAAAAGTAATTATAACTATAAGATATTGTTATAAAAAATTATTTGTGTTTATTATTTTATCTCTTTTTTTATTTATATTTAATTAATTATTAATAATTTTTAAAAAATTAAAATTTTGAGATTAGAAAGGAGAATTCGAATTATAATAGTATAGATGTATTAATAAAGTGGAATACATGATCAAATATTGATCAATCAATATTAAGAAGCCTCTTTATTCGCTTTTAAACAATAAGCATAAAAATTTTTAAAAAATAAAAAAAATGAGAAAAATATTATTATTAAATAAAAGAAATAAATAAAATAACAAAAAAAAGAAAGAAAGAAATATTTCTAAAAAGTTTTGACTCATGAAATTTTTTTTATAATTTAAAATAATAATCTATCAACTACTTAAAATAATAAATATATTATAATATTTAAAATTTATATCATCATTACTTAACACATAAATATTATTTATTAAAATAAAATATCATATGATAAAGTAAAATCATTCATTCTTTTTATATATTACTAGCATAAAATTCGTGTGATATATAAAAAAATTAAAAATAAAAAATAATATTTCTTAAAAATGATATATTACCTAAAAATCATAATATAATATTTTATAAAAACAAAAAAGATCACTTATAATAATTTTAAAAAAAATATTTAATACATCATTATTCATTTTAATTATACATAATTTAAAATTATATATTTATTTGATAAGAATTATAATAGTTAGTATACTTTGTATTAATTAGTTAGTTAATAATAATTACTTGTATATATATAAATAAGATAAAAATAATTATATCATTAGTTCGTTCTAAAGAAATTGTTAGGGTTAGAGAATAAGAATTCCGTAAATTTAGGACATTTAATCTAATAGGATCATATTAATTAATATTTTTATTTTTTTCATAATAAGATATGACTAAATCGGATGGAGGAATTGATAAACTCCGTAAATGTTCGAGCAACAGAAGTGGAGAATGCATTGAAAAATATTGAAGAATTCATGCGGCAGATCAAGCCCAAGAGTGAAACCAGAGTGCATTCAATATTGAAGAATCAAGAACAATTTGTTCTTGCTACTGAAACTGAAAAACTCTCTCCTAACCAGGCGGTAGCTCTTGATGTGATTGAGATGTAATGTTCAAAATGCTTTGGAAAAGGTGATATTACACAGCAAGACCTCTTTGTTTTGCAAGATGTTGTGGGAGATTACAATTTGAAGGTGGAATCGGACGATGGAGAAAGACCACCACCCAAAGGGAAACTAAATGTGACCATGGACTTGGATGAGGTTGGTCCGAAATATGCAAATTTGAAGGGTCAAAATCGTTCCAACAAATCTCAGAAGCGGAAGGAGGTGACCTTATTTCTAGAAAATTTGAACACTGGTATGAAAAGGGTACACATTGACAGATTGCTTAGGTACTCCATGAAGGTCAGGAATCAGACAAGAGAGATGGCAATCTTGATGAAAGAAAGCAAGCTTCCATTGTCGTATCTCGTTGATGAAAATGCAATCTTCGAGGGTTCTGGAAGTGTGACCCGTAAGTTTTGGCTTTCCATGAATCTTGCCTTCAAGATTGCATTTTTTGCGAATTTTGGTTGCTTCAAGGATTTGCCCGAGATTTTTTTTTCAGAATCATGAAAGATTCAAATGTGAACGATTTCTGGGTTGTGCAATTTGTAAAAAGCTGCTTGGATTTTGAGAAAAATAAGTTTGGTTTATGGAATTTTTATGGGGATTATGCTTATGCCACAATCAAAAACACGTGGCCAAGGAAGAAGAATCGACTGATATCAGGGGTACAGAAGAGACATTCATTGCTACCAGGGCTGTGTTTCAGTTGGGTAGTATCTGTAATATATTTATAGACTGCGATGGAGAGGAAGAAAGGAAGCCCCAACTCGTTCACTGGAGTAAAGGATGTGGAGAGTGTTGCCATTGCTTACGAGCTGAATGGGAATAACCAAGGAGTGGTGATGAAACCCAAAAAACATATGCATGAAACCCACAAAATATATAGCTTTCTGAGCACAACAATGGCACCATTTTCTTCTGCAATTGCTGCAGAGTGAAAGGTCGTATTTGTTCCTTCACTGTTGTCGATACAATACACATCCCAAAGGAAGATAAATGGTGAACCAAAGTAGAAACAGGGTGGGTACCCCTGATGTTTTTTATGGTTGCGAAAAGAGTTACCAATTGGAGTTCTTTTTATCTTTCATGCGTGGAGTTAGAAGGCCATGGAGTTATAGCATTGTTTCTCCAATTAAAATTATTTTTCTATTAAAATTCTCTGTACATAATTTTTTTAAACATAATAGAATGTAAAATATACTAATCCGAACAACTTATAGGCATACACAACTTAAGATTATTAAATTAATTAAAATTAAAAACTACCAAAAAAAGATTGATAATTGACACAAAAAGAAGGATACAATTTCATTTAACATGAAAACAGAAAATATATATAGATACTTATCAAAATTCGTATCAAATGGCAAAATATTTACAAGACAATAATAAATATAAAAATCTCGGTATATGCTCACAGTTAATTGTCAAAACTTCACGAAAGCCTATGTTAGCCATTGAACGCAGGTTATTGTAAAAACCTCACGAAAGCTATGTTGGCCATTGAACGCAGGTTCTTGCTGGTACATACACGCTACAATCTCAAACCTGTTGTATTGTTATTTTATTGTTTTCTGAGGATCAAATAGAATTTACATCAAATGCAAAAATATGCTTATATCCTGCAATGAAAAATATTAATCGCTCTTTAGAAATTTATGCGAGGAAAGTTACAAAACAAAAAGATACATAGCCTCCACTCATCTACAAAACTGATTATAACTATAAGGAAACAGAGAAGATTGAAGAAACAGAATAGCAAGTGATTGAATGAATAGTATTCTGGTGAGTTCCTTTACAATCTCAGTATTTATACAGAAACTATAACCAACTAGAACCTTCACACAGCCTAACAACTATAACTAACCGTATAACCAACTTTACAAAGATACACTGTGATGTATCTGATCATATCTCCAAGATTCCCCACTTAAACTCAAGATGGGTTCTTCGTTTCAGAAGAACAATCTATAACCTTGAGTTTGATTTTAAAGTAATAAAACCTGCTACTGGACAGAGGTTTTGTGAGAATGTCAGCTGTTTGTTCTAATCCGGTATATGACAGATGGCTATGTCTCTTTGTATGACTTTGTCCCTTACAAAGAAGAGATCCAATTCCATGTGTTTCGTCCTAGAATAGAGAACAGGATATGGGCTGGTAGTACTGTTCTCATGTTGTCATAGTACACAATAGGTCTAGATGGACTGATATGAAGTTCTTTAAGCAGGGATTGAAGCCAAGTTAACTCTGCTACTGTGTTGGCTAAGCTGTGGTACTCTGCTTCAGTGCTGGAACGAGCTACAACAGCTTGCTTTTTAGAATTCTAGCTAATGAGATTTGGTCCAAGGAAAATACAAGAACCTGAAGTTGACCTTCGGTCATTAGGGTCAGTGCCCCAATCCGCATCAGAAAATCCATACAGCTGAAGATTATTACTCCTAGTGAGCAGTCAACCAGTATTCTTGGTGCATTTAGATACCTTAAAATACGCTTAACAACTTTTCAGTGCTCCTCGAACGGATTACTCTTGAACTAGTTAACTCCATTGACAGAAAAAGATATCTCAGGACGAGTTATGGTAGCATATTGCAACGCACCTACTGTAGCTCGATAGCGATGTGGATCACTCATGAGATTATGACCATGTCTAGTGAGTTTGGAGTTGGAAACCATTGAGGTACTGATGCTTTTACAGTCTTGCATATTTGTTTTTTTTAGCAGATCCTTGATGTATTTGCTTTGTGACAAATGCAAACTACCACCATTTAGATATATCACCTCAATTCCTAGGAAGTAGTTCAATTTACCTAGATCCTTGAGAGCAAAAGCATGGCGCAGTTGATGTTTTAACTGCTGGATAAATGGTTGTGAGCTGCCTGTAACTATGATGTCATCAACAGAACATAAGTGCATTCATGATCAGTTTTCCTAATGAACAAAGATGGATTACATCTACTGGAAATAAAACCAAGGTTGTGTAACGCTTGAGCAAGTTTTTGGAACCATGCTCTTGGTGCTTGCTTCATTCCATATAAAGCCTTGTTTAACTTGCAAACTAGATTTTTTTTCTCAGATTCATACTCAGTTGGCTGAACCATATGTACTTCCTCTTGCAACTGTCCATTTAGAAAAGCGTTATTTACGTCAAGTTGATGAAGTTCACAACTTCTTGTCAAAGCCAGACTTAAGACTGTCCTAATGGTTGTTGGTTTAACCACAGGTGAGAAGGTTTCTGTAAAATCAAAACCTTACTGTTGGTGGAACCCCTTCGCAACTAGTCTTGCTTTGTATTTTAGTATGCTACCATCAAGATTTTCTTTCACACAGAAAACCCATTTACAACCTATGGGTTGTCTATGAGATGGTAATGGCACCAAGGCCCAATTATTATTTTTCAAGAGAGCTTTATACTCATAGTCCATAACTTCTTTCCAATGAAGAGAGTTAAGAGCTTCTTTGACAGTAGACGATTTCCTCCTAGTCAGTAATACTTTTGGTTTGAAAACTCCTGCTTTTGATCTTGTAATCATAGGGTGAATGGAAGTTGTTTAACGTGGTGGAGCAGAAATAGGTTCTGAGGCCTCTGGATCAGTAGCAGTAGTGTTTCCGTTTGAAGAGCTTTCTGCAGAATTGTCTACGGAATTCTGATTTGCAGCATTACAGAAATTAGCATTCGTATGACTGAGTGCAGGTACTACACTTTTGTTACATTCACAGCCTGTAGGATTTGAACTAGAACCCTGCAAATCATGCTGCATAGATATGTTAGACAATGGCATGTGAAATGGAGTTGATGCACAGTTACGTAATTTGATAGCACACTATTTTTCTGCAAGTGTTACAGGAGGAGTAGCTAAAACAAGGGTTGTTGAAGAGTCTTCGTTGACTTGGGGTTGAACATTGACAGAGAATGGAAAGATTGATTCATTGAAAATAACATCCTTAGAAATGTAAATTCGACCATTTGAATCTAAACATTTATAACCTTTATGGTCTGGACTATACCCAATAAAAGTGCATTGCACAGATCTATACTGCATCTTGTTAGTGTTATAGTCTCAACAATGGAAAACATGCACAACTGAAAACTCTCAAGAATGAGTAGTCTGGTACTGTGTTGAATAGCTTTGTTTGTGGAACTTGATTGGAGATTGGCTTTGAAGGAAGCTTATTGATCAAAAAGATTGCTGTAGAGAAAGCAGCATACCAAAATTTGAGGGGCATGGAAGCTTTAGCTAGTAAAGTGAGACCTACTTCAGTAATGTGCCTATGTTTGCGTTCAACAGTACCATTTTGATGGGGTGTGTGTGTGTGGACAAATGATTCTTTGTAAGATTCCTTGACTCTTGAGATGAGTAGAGAGTGACCTAAGCTCTCCAGCCTAATCGAATTGAACTACCTTAATTTTATGATTAATTGTAACTCTGCCATCTTTTGGAATTGAAGAAAAGCTTCCAATGTATCAGATTTTCTCTCAAGCAAATAAACCCAAGTGTAACATGAGTAAGAATCAATGAAAGAAACATGGTAAGAATAGCCATTAGAGGACACTATTGGGGCAGGACCCCACAAATCTGTGTATATGAGCTCAAGGGGTTGTGAATAAACTGTATTTGAAGTTGTAGAAGGCAATTTATGGGCCCTACCACAACAACATGCATTACAGAAATCATGTGCTGCATTTTTACTTATAATAGGTATATTACAAGATCGTAGAATCCTATATACAGTGTCATTTGTGGATGTCCCAACCGATCATGCCACAAGCTAAAATCTGAAGAATTGGTACTGCTATTTACAGAGAATGGAAGGCAAGAAACATTTTTATTGCTCTGAACTGAAGCATCAAAAGCATTGATACTTCTATTTACAGAGAATGGAAGACAAGAAACATTTTTATTAGTCTGAACTGAAATTTGATTGGGTTGCACATGGCTGAGCTTGAAATGAGAGAAACAATAGAGTCCATTAGGCTTGACTGTCCCTTCCAAAAGAATAGCATTGGTAGCCTGTGATTTAACAGAACATTTAGAAGGATGAAACTCAAGATACACATTATTGTCCTTCGCAAATTGGCTAACACTTAATTAATTCTTGGTAAAAGCTGGAACATGTAACAACTTATTTAAGGACAACGTAACTGACAAGTTAAAGGGTGATTTAACACTTTAAAAACCAATGTGATCTATTTGCAAACCTGCACCATTTCCAATATGTATTTGTTCATTGCTAGTGAATTCCTGTTTGTGCATTAGATTGGTTGCGTCTGCAGTTACATGACTCGTAGCTCCAGAGTCAAGATACCATGCTTGATCGAAAACAGTCTCTGGAGAGGCTAGCAAAGCCTGCAGGTGACCTTGCGGCTTTGCAGTCATATGAAACGCAGAACTGATGTTGCCTGGTTGATAGGTTTGATCAAACCTATCAAAACAATACGAGGCCAAGTGCCCCGGCTTGTTGCAGACTTGACAAATAATTGGAGATCTACCTCCTCTGCCATGGAACCTTCCACGGCCTTTGAAACAAACAGACTAAAAGCGGCCAACTCTTCCTCTAAAACCATTATATTGCTGATAATTCTATTGATTTGGCTTATCTTTAGCCTCAAGATTTGTAAGATTCACTGACATAATATCAGTTGATGATTTTGCATGTCTTTCTATATGAGATTCTTGAGCCAGAAGCAATGCTTCAATGTCACTAACAAAATATGGATCCATTCGAGAGTTCACTGAAGTTATAAAAGCATCATAGTCATCGGGAAGTCCATCAAGGATTACCTCAATGTGTTCCTGTGCTGAAATTGGGTAACCAATTGAAGCAAGTGAATCAATCAGCGCTTTGATACGCAACAAGTATTCGTTAATTGGTCTGGATTCTTTCTTTGTATTCCGCAACTCAGTCTTGAACTGCCAAACCTTTGCTATCGTTTGAGTTGCAATTGATCCCAAATCTGCCATGCGAATTCACATCCTGCCACTCTGGTCAGAATTGATTCTGACATTGATTATAATAGCCACGATAACAGTAGTTGATCCTGTTGAAACCACTCTACATACTCATTTGAGACCTTTCCTTTGGCTTTATCTTCAGAAGAAGCAAATTTTGGAGGTGCTGAATCTTTGTCAATGATAAACCTCTACAACTTATGACCATGTACGGCTGCCAAGATTTGTTGTTTCCACAGGAGGAAATTTTTCTCATCGAGTTTAACGCAAATTGAATGTTGAAACTGATAGGATTTAAGGTAGACGATGAAGTTTTCTGTGCTTGCACTGCTGCTACATTCGGTGGAACATTCGGTGTGGTTGACGACGAGACATTACCATCCTCCATTGAAGGAGTTCAAGGAACTCGTGATACCATATAAGGAAACAGAGAAGATTGAAGAAACAGAATAGGAAGTAATTGAATGAATAGTATTCTGATGAGTTCTTTTACAGTCTCAGTATTTATACAGAAACTATAACCTTCTAGAACCTTCACATAGCCTAACAACTAAACTAACCATATAAACCAACTTTACAAAAAATACACCGTGATGTTCTGATCATATCTCCAAGATAAATCAAAGCATACAAAAAAAAAAAAAAAACATTTTTGAGGAATAAAATTGCTAATTGTTTCTCAATATTTTATGAAAAAAAAATGTTGAGTTTAAAATAAATCTTAAAATTTGAAATATACAAATTGGTTTACCACTTAATTAGCCTAACATGAAATGCGCTCTTCTCGTTGAAATATATATTTTCAAATTTAAAATAATAAAATTTGATGACCATTTAAGACAAGAAAATCAGCATATATCGATTGGCATTGATTAATTTGATAATACATAGGTGTCGTATTGTGTGAATGTCATATAGATTTAACACTAATTTCAAATATTATTTTAACCATTTAAATATATTTACTGATAAAAAAATTTTTAAGATAAATATTGATTCAAGATTTGAATTTGTTTATTTAAATAAATATGTATTGATTCTAATATATATTAAGCAATTAATTTATTGATTCTATTATTAATATTTATCTTTTATACCACTTTAACATAATATTAAATGCATAATTTTATCATATTATACCATATGATTTTATCGAACCGTGAGAATTGGAAAGATTTTTCGAACATATTTGGATAGGAAGAACTCCATGTCACAAGGCCCACAGTGGTGAAAAATTAGAGAAACAGTGAAGATAATGTATTTCTCCCATGAATATGTACTTATATCATTGATAAGAATCTAAAAAAAAACCTTAATTTTTATCTCTTAATTGTTAATTGACATCGTATTAAATTTTAAGAGTCAATGAGGGATCTTATCAAATTAAATTTCTAATTAAATGTTAATTATAATCAGCATTAAATATATTTTTTTGAATTATCATTGTTTAATGATAATATTGTGAGATAGTGCTACGTGACAAGAAGAGAATTAGAACAAATGTTTGTACCAAAAAATATCACTTATCAGAAGATAAAATAAGAGATGTATTTGCTTTAGAGAGTGTCACTTGACACAATTATATAAACTAGATGTTACTTTCATATATTAAATTGATAGATTGATTTTTTTATTTTTTTAATTTGACTATTTTGTCCATTATCAGAGTCTTAAACTTTTAGTATTTGCAATTAAAAATTAGGTTTTGAGAATTAAATTCAAAGAATGAAAATTGAAAAGAGAGTAAAAAGAAAATTAATTTTTTTTGTAGAAGGAAAATTAAATTTAAGAAAAGAGAAATTAATTATTTGGTTGGACTTTTGGACTTAGCCCAAATTGAACTTGAACTATACCTTAAAATTGCCTATGATAGACACTTAGCCTCGTACAACTTATCAACTCAAAACAAATAAGATATAGGTATGGACAAGAAAAAGGGTAATTACATAAATCTCCTTTGAAGTTAACATTTATAGCACTCAATTTTTTTTTTTTGTCTAGAAAATTATATTCATATTTCTTACCTTATATATGTACTTTTTTATAACATATACTTCCTTCTTTATTTGAGAAAAATATATTTACCTCCCTTACTTTATGTATGAATTTCTTAAATTATTATTCTTTGTAAATAACAAAATAAGAGAAAGTAAGTATAATTTGACAAATAAAAAAGGATATTAGTGTGTAATAAGTGCTAACCTTAAAGGAGAGATAAATATAATTAACCCCAAAAAACAAATAAGAACATGAGCCAAGTTCTATTAACATAGGGCCAAGTTGGCCCTTGATTAACTCACTTAAGAACATGTATAATTGTTGTATATATATATGTGTGTGTCTATATATATATATATATATACATATATACATATATGTGTGCATGTGTGTATGTGTGTGTGTGTGTGTGTGTGTTTACATCATGTGTTTATACACACATATATATACATATATACATATATATATACATATATACATATAGGATGGAGATCTACTTACACTAGTCTTAATAACTTTTTATAAATATTAAATTTCATCAATCCAACAGTTAAATTGAAAGTTTTTATGAAGTAGATCAAGTTTACAAAATTTCATATAATTTAAAAATTAGTTGATACTTTATCGCACCACTTTATTTTAATGTATAATGTGCTTTTTGAAATATAAAAAAACTTTGAATATTAAATTAGATACCTATGCATGCATGATCATCAAGATAATAACACATGATTCAATAGTTGAATTGATTTAATTCACATTTTATAAAAAAGTTATTAAGCGGTATAAGTATTTAAGACTTACACCTAGTGTAAGTGAATCTCCACCCATATATATATCTTTGAACCATTAAAATTAAAATTGATATGAATTAAGTTAAATTAAATTGAATTGAATTTATTTAAAAATTAATTTCTATATTTGAAACTCATTATAAAAATATGATTATAATTTATTTACAAATCAATTTTTATGTTTGGAATACACTAAAAATGAATTGAATTGATTTCATCTAATAAATTTATGGATAGGATAGGTAAAATAGGTAAATTATTAAGAGTAAATTAGTAAATTTAAATAATTACAGCTAAAACTCATTAAAATTCACACAAATTCTTTCATATTTAATAAGGTTTCTAAACCAATGTAATTAAAATTAAATAGATTTTCATAAATTTTAAAATCATATCAATTTTCATTTTATGACATTTCAAACAAATAATTTGATTCGCAATTGAAATCAATTCTCAAAATTAGTTATTCCAAACACGAGCGGTGTTACACGTCCCGGCTTATAAAGCCCGGACAGTAGCTCGACTCACTTAATGCAATGACCAGGTGTATTATACCATTTTATTTTAAACAAAACTAAAATAAAAAAAATACCCTAATTAAAATAGTAATCACAAATCAAAGAGGCTGTCCGTGAGCAGTGATCCAACCACTTTAGCATAGCAGTGGTTTCTTTGCAATATGGAACAACGGGAATGATGATTATACTCTCCTCAATATTTGGCCGTGGTCCTTCTTACAACATGTCATCCAAAATTACTAGCACTTTAGCCAACCCATGGTGCAGAAAATTTGATATGATTGTATTGTATAAGCACCAAATTCTTAACATTCATCAAAACGTCACTTTGCAGCAACTATATCTCCACATTTCATGTACATAACAAGTACATTCACCATGAGCATATTAAGCTTTGCACTGACTTACTGATATGAGCACATACTCTTTACCCAATTTAAACTTTGCATAAGCACTTATCAGATATGATAACACACCAAGGTCACTCGATTGGGTTCAAAACCAGCTTCAATCATCTCAAGGAATAGAGAAACAACATCCTTTGTCAAGTCCCTCCCAATATAGTCATTGAACAAATTAGTGCAACACACAATTCTACTTTCAAGCATTTTGTCAGACACCTTTCTTCCCTCTTAAGATCATCGTTGTAGTCAGACCCATTTTGTTGTTCCCTTTATCTTCACGAGCAGGGCTTCTTTCTCTTCTGATAGGGGATCTTGATCCACAATCTTGGAGCGGGGAAGATTAACGTGGGAATGCCAAGACTCATTAATCAAAGGGATTCTTCTATTTTACTTTTTTTGGTAAGCCTCTGAGAGATTCTGATAGTGAAGACTTAATATGCCATGACATTCAGGCTTTGTTCCATCTGTAGCTAAGTTGGGCTAAATGGAGTATTCCTTCCAAACAAACTCATAGCCATAAGCTTAAGAAAAAGGGAGAATATGTTAAGAATTTCAACACAACATAATGCTGGCAGATATTAGGTAAGAAAAACGGTTCATTGTAAATTAGAGAAGTCAGAAAAAAAAATGATAACTTTTTTATTTGTCTCACACTGAAATATCTTACAAGTATTGTTATGAGACTAATCGTCGAGATATGATCGTAACTAGTTATACTAATCAGGTGACCCTTTCAATAAGTATCTATTCTAAAGTTTAAACTTTGATCCTACTATTATAGTGTAATTCAATTCGCTTATTAATGCACCCAACTCTTGTTGATAAATAAAAGATAGTCTCGAATAGCTTGCACACAAGCAAATTTCAACTTAATTTTATAAGTGAGCACAATTAGAAAAATAACCATATTTAGCAAAAGAATAATTCTATATCCTCTAACTGATCCTCTTTAATAATTCTCTTAATTATTAAATAAAGTAAGTATTAAATATTTTTTTTATATTTTTAAGATCTTAAATGTTTTATCTTTTTATTTAATATTTATTTTTTAAGTATTAAGATAAAATTTTAAGAAAATATAACAAAACTCTCAACAAAATCTGTCTACCTATAGTATACTAAGTAGCATAACTGAGATTTTCCAAATTTAAATTAAGTACAAGATCCTAAAAAGTATAAACTTTTTATTTATATATAAATCAATCAGCAATACTATTCCTTACGAGTAGACATGCACGAATTCTTTAACGAATGACCCCAGAGAAATCACAGCTGTCCATAATATAAAATTTAATAATTAAATATTAAAAATAAAGAAACGACTCATCTTACTACAACAGTTTTACTCTTTCGTAAAAATTTTACAAAAACTTTTTCGTGTAAATCATCGTTTCCCTAAATCAATATAAAGCATATGAATTTTTTTTATCTTTGCTGTACATAAGCTCACGTGGCCTACTGTACAAGTATACAACACCGAGTCTCCCGGAAAGCCCTATTATTATGATAGTATTTTTCAGAAGAAAAAAAATAGGTTGTGGCCTATAATTAGAAGATTTAATTTTGATCATAAATAATATTACATTATTAATTAATTATATAGTATTATATATTTAAAAACTAAAAAACCATTCAATATGTAAAATAATTTAATTATTATAATCAGTTAATAATTTCTTAGAAATTGTATAATTAAAAAAATTTAAATTTAAACTAAAATTAAAAACCCTCATCTCCTGATCCCTCAACAAAATCTTTTCTTTTTTTTTTTTGGTCGAGAACAACAAAATCTTCCTAAAACCGTGTTAAATACGACCAGGTTGGAAAGTGGGGCCCTACTGAAGCCATTGACCCAAACATAACATCGTGGTGGCCTCCAAATGGACATGCAAGCATTAAACACAATATTACTCATAATAATAATAATAATAATAATATATACTATCATTAGTCTATACTCTATATTAACTTGATATTTGGTATACAAAAAGTCATTTTATAGAATCGAAATAGAATTGAATAAAATAATTATTTTTAATTCTTAATTTAATATATTTTAAAATGTAATATTTTTTCAAATCATTTAATTAATTGATGCATAGAATCGATTTGGAATTGAATCAAAATTTATACAAATAACATAAATGCCTCTTATGTAAAATGTTTAAAACTTTAAATGCCCTCTTATTAGATTTTAAATGGCCTTTATCTCGAGTATTCTATATTTTATAAATGGTTAATTCAACTAATATGATCGAGTTTTGTGTTTCAACAAGTCTTAAATTTTGAATCTTGCTAGAGTCTCTTATTAGTATGTAATTTGTAAATAATATTGTAAGCCCTTGTTGAAGCTTATGGCAAGTATGTCATGAAATGGGATAGCCTCTCAGCTCCTATCTCCAAACTTTTGAATTAATTACCAAATAAAAAACCTTTATCTACTAAATAGTCATCTCATTAGATATGTTAAATTTAAAAAAGATAATAAATGTAATTTTGTAAAATTAATAAAGGTAAGCTAAACAAAAAAATTAATGTCCATTTCATGAAGTATGGAATCCCAATCACATCTCTTTGAGTACTTCATTTTGATTTTATGGAATGAATTCTATGGATTTCATGTTATTTTTTTTATTAAAATCATCTTTGTATGTTCGTTCTATTCTATTCTAAGACTATTTTTGTCCATCAAATGTTATGTAATACTATAAGCAACAAGCACTATGCACAGCCTCAAAAAATTACATCCATATTCCATAACACACTAGAAAAACAATAAAACAACTGCCATAAAACAAGAAACAAGAAAAAGGCAAGAAATAAAAACAAACACATTATTAAACAACCCAACAAATTAACATCATGCTTTTTCCTATCGAATAGATGCATCATTTTCTATATTACTAAGTTTTCTTTTCTTAAGTAGCATATATACTTGACCCGCACCAAAACTTGGACATCGATTCTTAGAGTATGTGCTTTAAACCTTCTTGAAATTAATTGTGATACCCTTTTCAACCATAGAACTGATATTGTCACTAAAGTGTTTTTAGGAGTATGTGAAAATTAATATTCACAATAACCCCTTTTAAGACTTTCACACCTTGAGCAAATTAGGTGTTGAGACAACAGCTTCCTTCTTAATTAAGACACATATAATGAAATTTATGACAACTAAGAATGTCCTTGACCATCTCCATGAACTCCTCCCTAAGCATGGAATAGGGTAACCTAAGGAAGCTAGTAGATTATTATTACTCTCTCTGTTCATTTTTATCTGTCGTATAAAAAAAAAAATTTTTATCCCAAAATATCTATCATTTGAGAATATTAAGGAAGCACTATTATTTTTTTCTAACTTTACCCTTATTTTTAAATAGAGAGAGAATTAGTTGAGTAAGTGAAATTAGGAAAGAGAGAAAGTATTAATGAAGTGAGATAAAGGTAATTTAGTCATATTAAATTAAGTTTCTTTATAATTGAAATTATTTAATAGCTTTTTTTAATCATTGAGCAATTATCTTTAAACAACTTATAAAAGTGATCAGAGAAATATTTCCAATGAGCCAAGTATATAGGGGCCAGAGGAAACAAGAAGAGACTTGGGAATTATTTGGTTTATTTTTTATTTTTATTTTAAGTTAATATATTTTCAATTATAATTATAAAAATGCTACCTTATTTTCATTATGTTTCTTATTTTTATCATTTTAAATTGTGAAAACAGAAAATAGAATGAAAACAATGTGACATTTTTATAATTATAATTGAAAATATATTAATTAAAAATGAAAACAGAAAACAAACAAAACACTCCTTGATTTCCTATTCCAAAAATTTTCCTTCTTTCCATTGGATGGTTAGAATACTTTGAAAATGGAATTACTCTAGTATTAATTTTTTTTAGGGTATTGGTATTCTCTTAATGAGTTGTCAAGTAATTATTAATTGTTGGTTATATTTTATGAACTCCAAACATGTATTATAAAAACTAATAATTAATAAATATTTGACAATTCATAAAAAATACCAATACCCATAGAGTACCATAGCAGCTCCTTTGAGTTATTTAAAATTCCATATTCTTCTTTTTCCATCAAATTAGAGGAGGTGCATAACCTTTCCATAATTACAGCAAACTCTGAGAAACTTTATTTCTTTAACTAAACTTTTATATTGCTAATTTGCGAAGATTATCATCACCAGCTAGCTAATACACAAACCACAAACCATGACAGATAACAATCATGCAACCACGCATCACCATCAGTTCAATAATTAAGCAGTTCCAACTTATTATTTCTCTTTTGGTAACTTAGTTGCAAAGTCAGTTAGTTGGTAGTCTATTACAACAAATAGCAAAAGCTTTATGGTATATTTAATTTGGATGGAGGAGTTAGAAGGGAAAGGAAAGGGAGGGGAGGGCTGATTTTTTATTTTTAAATTGAGAGAATTATAAAATGTTTATAAAAATTGAAAAAGGAATAATAGAAAAGTTACTTGATAATATCTCATTTTTTTCTTTCATTTTGAAAAAATTCTCAAATAAAGAGAGTTTTTAATTAAAATGAAAAATTTATCATCTGTTTCATTTCCTTACAAACTCTTTCATCCATAGTCTTCGTTTTCACCATAGGTTAAGTATTTAAATTCCCTAGAGGAATCCAATACACAGAAGCAATTACATTTTCTCAAAGTTCTGATAATTATGAGCAAGGAGACTAGTGCCCACTTGAACCCTAGTTTGTAAAATGTGATTTCAGACATTATTATTAGGGTTTGGTCCTTTTGGATTTTACCTTGTAGATGTTGATTCGAGCTTTTTATCTCATAAAACCTCTCTTCCAGGTTTGTTGACATCCTTCGTTGAACCCTGTATAACCTTCCACTGAATTCTTAACTACCTTCATATCATACATTCTTACAAACAAACTTGGAAGAACAACACAGAATGAATATACTAATTAATAGTGTTGGGATTTGAACCAACTTACTTAGATTCAGTTTCTTCAAACACAAGCGAATTCGAATTCTTCTAGTTTAGTTAGCTAACCTTGACAAGGTTGTTTTAAGTTTCCTCCCTATTCCATCTTACTACTGCTTTTACATTTGAAGATTGAGATGTAAAAGTAATTAAAGGAATGCCTTCTTCAAATTCTAACTCGTGATTATTTGAAGGTAGTTAAAACTTAATTAGGGATAATCACATTATGGAGCCAAAAGCCATTGAACTTCAATTTTTTTATCATGACTAATTATTTTAAAAGTTTAAGATATTATGCAAATATACAAGAAATGTGGACAATGTACATGTCCAGTTTATTTTGTATTCAAAATTTCAAATTTAATTTAGTTACGAAAAGTAAGAGGATGATGATAAACAATATTGGTCACTTGGTCATTCAATTTTCTCTTTAAGTCTACTGCTTTTAAATATTGTTATTATTATCAAATAAAAAAATATTGTTATTGTCATGCTTTTTAGTGAATAATTATGGACTTAATGAGGTATTATTTGTTTTCTTTTTTCAAACTAGATTGGTCTTGTACCAAAAAAAGGCTAAAATGCAAAAAAAAAACTCCTTCAACTATGCGTCATTTTTAGAAAATCTCTTATGCTTTGAAATTCTGCAACTCGACTTCCTTCAACTTACTAAACTGTGCATATTGACTCTTTATAAGGGGATTTTTGTCCATGAAGAGAGGTTCAATTTGCATTATGATACAAATTTTAGTAAGTTTAGGGAGTATTATTGCTAGTTTCAAAGAACAAAAGGCTTTTCTAAAAATGACACATAATTCAAGGGAATTTTTTACATTTTAGCCCAAAAAAAAGAGATGGGTCTTGTGCATTATAGTCAAAACTGGATCAAACCAAATGATCTGACTAATTCGACTGTAAATTAGACTTTCAACTATGGTTTAACTACATAATTGAATTTACGATTAGATTAGTTTGAACTGGTCAAAATTGAACAAAATCGGTATGGAAGCTACTTGAACTAGCCGATTATTTATTCTTTATTTTAAAAAAATTCAATTTTTTTTTACATTTTATGATTTTTTTCATGAATTTTATATTGTTGTATGTTAATTATTTTTATAACATTATCTGATTTGACCAAATGATTTAAATGGTTAAACATGAACTAAAAGTCTCATTAGTTCACTATTCGGTCTGGTTTTAACAAAATTAGTCTTGTGGATATCTTAAGGTTTGTCTTCATTAAGGCCACATATTAGGCTGAGGCCATTGTTGAGCCATCGATAAAGTTTTCATGCCAACAAGAGGTTTTATGCCTGTTCCCGTAAACATGTTGTTTTGTCGAGTTTTTTTTGTTAATTGTCATGGTTCATACATGCATTGTTCACTTTGGACTAATGAATTGAGCTTCATGGTCCATCGTTGAAATATCCCTGTCGAAAGTTTCATTTGTTAATAGCCATGGGTCACACAGGTACTATTCACTAATGAGACGGTTTTCATGTTTCCCTCATTAAAATGTCACTCATGTAAGAAAGTGAAACTTCTGCTTATGATTCTCAAGATTGTCTTGATTTTATTTAATGTGGAGTTTTGTATATTGATGAATTGTAATCTCATCTTATATGACTGTATATTGATATTAAGAAAATTAGCCTTTTGAGAGGTACTATTGTGACTTTTAATTTGTACTTTTAAGCTATATAATTGTATATTGATTAATAATTATAATCATAAATTAATTAGTCCACTAAAAATAATTTTAATTATAAATTAATTCTATTTATAAATTAATTAGTTAAATATAAAATTTAATAAAAGGTAAAATAAGTTTCAAAGTAATTAATATAAAAAGAAAATAACTCTCAGAAAATTAAAGAGTATTTAAAAGCAATTGCAATTGCATTGTTATAAAAAAAAATTGTTTTTTACAGTGTTATGCATTTTTTTTATTTGCGTTTAATTAGTTAACAATGTCTATTTAGGAATAAAAAAATATTGAGACAAAGAGAAAAATTCTTTCGTAATAATATAATAACGTATTGAGAGACATGATCTACATTTTTAATTTCAGCTCATATAATTATTTTATAAATATATTATAGTTATAAATTAATTAACTAAATAAAAATGATTTTAAGATGTGTTGAACTTTGAAGAACAATTGTTTTTATTTGAGGAATTTCCTTTTAATGAGGAAGTCAATATGGCTTTTATTGAGTACTAGCGCATTGCCGGGCATTAACGTACCCGTCAATCTACATTTTTTTTATTTTTTTACATTTATATATATTTTTGCATTAATAATGTTTTATATTAAGATTGATTAAATACTAACATAAATGAGAAATAGAGAAATAGAATTTGCACACCTAGCTCCCTCTACAGTTAATCTTTTATCATTAATTAAATTTAAAAATGATATATGAATGATTTAAGTGACACACTGACACGAAATGACAAAATGATGCATATGAGAGGAGGCATAGAATAATAGAAGTGATGTGCAAATAACACTACTCAAATTAACAACACCTACCTATTGTTTAATTTATGTTAGTTGTTCTTCACTGTAATTCGTAAACAGTTTTTTCTCTTTGGGTAGATCCATTTGATGCTTTAAATTGTCTAGCTCAACATGATTTTGTGGGTGGTGCCGTGGTGGTGGGAAGACTACTCTATAGTACGATGATATCAATGAGAATACTATATAATGTAGTAATTCTTGCACTTTCCTCTCTCTTTCTCTCCTTGCTGTAAAAAAAATTTTCATATCAAAGGCTATGCCAATCACAAAAGCATATAATTATAAACCTCTGTTTTATCCCTTATTAAATACTTGAAGATAGAGTTTATCAAGAAAAAAAAAAACTTGAAAATAGTAAGACAACATGACCTCGTTGAAGTTCTTAGACGTGGACAATGCGACTTTGTCAATGGAGGAAGTTATTCAAGGCAGAAAGTGTAACATCGACCTGCAAACTCTAACATTAATTTTGTATTTGTTGAAGAAGTTTGCTGAGTAGCAAATGCTCACAGCCTAACACCAATGGTGCCCACCAGAGAACTACAAACAGTTAAGTGCTGAGTAGAGTTGGCAATCGTTGATGTATCCTGTATCCATAAACACAGTAGAAGACAACCTATCAAAGGAGAAAATGTGCAGAAAAGAGAAACTGAGTTTGGAGGTGAAAAAGAGGAGAGTTGTAGTTAAATCTTTTAGTGTACATCATTGCAGTTAAGATCATGCTACAGACCACTCTATGCAGAAACCCTAAGAAGTTGAAAAAAATAAAACATTCAAAGCATAGCTCGTAAGTAAACAGAAAAATCAATACATAGAAGGCAAATAGGTAATCAACCAATCACAAATAAAAACGCATGGTTCATTTTACCCTACAATAAGAGTATAGTATGCTAACAAATTGCGGATTAATCTAACACGGGATGTAATCGTAACAATTCAATGCAAATTGAGTCTAATTCCCAAGTCATAATCTAAGCGTTTTGTTTTCTTTAAGGTATCATCTGAGCCTTAGCCGAGCACCATGCGAGCAATTGCTGCATCTCCCCAAAGGAAAATGGAGAAAAAAACTTATCTTGTGAATGACGGTGACAATGGCATGGGATGGTGTGGCGCAATGGTTTTGAGCTTCGAGCAAGAGAACCACTGATATAGTTTTGAGGGAGAGGTAGACGTGAGATAGTTGAAAGTTATATTTTTACAAATTTTTCCTTTTATAAAACTATAAATAAAATAGAAATGAATGGCAAATTTGGAAGAGTAAAAATGGTGACCAAATCTAACCATTCCCATTATGATAGTAATAGATTAGGAGAGTTGAATCAGTTGTAGCTGCTTGGTGTAATGTGGATGATGTGCAAGTTTACATTTTTATTCCTTTGTTAATTGGACTTTGAATAAAATTGTAATGGCTTGGAAAATTAAAGTTGGAAACGAATATAGATAGATAACAAAAAATCCACAGAAAATACTGATTTATTTTTATCATGTGATATTTTAATAAGAATTATAAGATGATTTAAAAAGTTAAAATTCAATTTCTCACCTTGCCATTTAGCTCAATTTTAATGTGTCACCATGTGATTTAAATTTTATTATTTTGTCTTTGTGATTTGTTTGATTTTTGCATAAAAATTTATACCTTTTTTTTTTTCAAATATCACTTCATTTTCTGTTACAAATTGAAAGAAAAACACATATAATAATTTATAATTTTATATGATAATGAAATAAATTTAGTGGAAGAGTGCCAAAGTTCAAACTATAATATTACACATTAAAATCGAGTCAAACCAAATGATGAAAAACTTAAATTAACCTTGATTAAAATGTAAATAACTAAACATAAGTTTAACTTGAAAAATCTACTTTTATTTCTCAAACTGAGAAATTAGTTAAAATCTCAAAAGTTATTCACATTATGAGGGCTAAATGAAAATTTGAAAGTTTATGGATAAAATTGATAAAAGGGTTAAAGTATAAGGGAAATTTTTGACAATGTCATTTTAGAAAAAAGAAAATTTTTTTAAATATTGACATTAAAAAAAAAAAAACTGGAAACTTCTATTTATGGGTTGTAGTTGAGAAATTGGTAACACCAATGTGTGCTCCTTAAATACTTCTCAATTTATCAGGTACAAGATTGAACACGCCCCCATGTAAGCGCGTTCAAATGGTTCTCTCTGAACATAAACGTTCGTTGGTGAGTAACATTCATCTGAAAAATCCAAAAAGCTTCATTCCCCATATAATCCGATTCCCAGTAATTTCCATCTTTTTAAAATTGGAACTTTAAAGAATTATGCAATTTGCCTTTGTCAGAACAGAAATGTGACACAGATTCCGATAATCAGATTCAGACTTGACTCATTTTCCTGAATCTCTGCTTTGTTTCCTCTTCAAAATTCCATAACAGTTGGCTTGTGAATTAAATTTCCTATTTTTTTTCCATGCAATTTTCTCAAAGTTTCAGGCTTTCACCTTCAACGGTTGTCAAACACCAATTTTCTGAGAGACCCATTTGAAAATTTCTAGATTTTTTCTGTCTCACTTGCATGTTGTTGTTTCGATTATTCACAAAGCCCATTGACTGGATTTCTTTGATTTGGCCTTTTGTTTTTGAGACCCTTTTGGTTTGTTGCAGAGAAGAAGCTGCCATTAACTCATCGAATATCCAAATTTAAGTGGAGGAAGATATCATCTGATCTGTACAATTTTCGGTTGGAAAACTGTTTCTTCTCTTTCCTATTATGGCTATCTCATTGCAACCTCTTGGGCATCGTTTATGATTTTTCATTTTGAGTTGTATTATGGCTCTCTTATTGCAACCTCTTAGCCATCGTTTATGTTTCTTCATTTTGAGTTGTATATGGCATGTGCAAGATGATTAAAATTAATATGTGAAAGTCCCTTTTATCTCCATGCAGAGAAGCAGCTGACATATGGCTGTTCCCAGATTGTAGCGCCATTTCTTGATTTGGGTTTCAAATATTGGAGGCTGGAGATGTCTATACAGCAAGGAAAATTCTGATATCAACGATGTATCAGGTCAAAGCTTTTTGTCCCCTTTTTTCTTCTTCTCCCCCCTCCGGCCCTCCCCCAAAAGAATAGAATGACTGATGTTGTATACAAGAAGAATAAATTCATTCATATGTTAGAACCGTTTCATTCTCAGCTTTTCCTTTACCCCCTTTTTTGATTAAATAATTTTTATGACAGACCACTTGATGGGTGAGAAAAGGGATAATGCAATTGCCTTTCTTTTAAGGAACTGGAAAATCATCATATGTAATTTTAAGTAATTAGGGATGCAACTACCAGAATTCTATTGAGTTGGTTATAGATTATTTGGATAATTGTTTTGTTTGTTGGAATGTTGGCAGAATCTTTTGTTTTCTTATTCTGATTTCTGAGGGTATAGGAAGTTTATATATTGTGTCTTGCACCATGTGGTAACGTCAAAGGCTGCAATAATGATGAGTTATATCCTCCCTGGGACTATCAAGGCATTCTTCTGTGCAAACATGTTTTTCTGCAGTAAATTATCTGAGATTAGGTTTTCAAGACATTTTTTAGTGGCAATTCTATTAAATGGTCGAGTCAAGTGGAACAAAATGTATGATAAGACTTACTCCTAGAGCTTCTGAAGTTTCTCATGTGGAGTGAAGGATTATTGCTTTGTTAGTGGAAGCATGTAACTAAGTGGTTTTTGGAATTACATTTGAAATAGAAATCAGAAAAGAAGGAATCTGGATGTGAGTGGTATGGTTTGCAATGACATCTTTCTCCTTTATTTTTAATAATTTTAAGAATGTAAACTGAGTTTTCAAGAAAAGAAAAACTTGGCTATCAAGAAGGGGAATCCCCTTTCTATAAAAGTATAAATTATTACTGTAAGAGAAAGGAAACATTAATTGTTAGTTTGTGGCAAAACCCAAAAAAGTGGTTATTGTTGAATTGAGAAAATTAGAAGGGTACAAGGCAGTTTTTAAGATTTCATGTAAGCTTTGTGGCTGTGTTTGTTGTAATTTTGTAATGGTAGAAGTTACTTTCTAGTGGTGCTCTCTTATCTTGCAATTTCACAATTTATGATGGTATTATGGCAGGCTAACTATTGAATGGAATGTCTCAACTGTAGGGTCAGGATCTTGTCTTTACGATCTCTTCTGTTCTGAAACACCAAGTTTGAATTCTCAAAGGGATCAATGGATGTCTTCCGGTATTATACCTTTTATATCATTTATATTTTGTGTATTTAATGCTCTATTTTGGTTTGTGAAGTATGTAGGCTTGTGTTATCCAAACAGGGATTAACCTGAGGATTTGGTGCATAGGCATCTGACTCCAAGCATACAAGGTGTCATCTTGCTAATGTACGGTTCATGGGTATGAGATGACCATAGGCATCTTAGATACCCTTTCAAACCCATAGGAATCTTAAATGCCTGGACATGAGACTTGACCATTTTTATGAAGTGCCAAATTTACCCTCTTATTAATTAATTAATTTTTATAAAATAGCTACTCATCCATGTTAATTACATAAATTACATGATAACCTTATTATTGTTATCAAATAACCATACTATATTTATTGTTAATTCTATTAGTAAAGTTTCACAAATACATGGTATAATAAATTGTGACATAATATAATTATTTATTAGTTATATATACAAAGTTGGGAAAGGGCAATTTTAGTAATTCAAAGTTAGATGTACATGAATGCTAAGTGCAACCAAACAAGGGCAGCACACATGTGTAGGCATCTAAGAAGCCATACCAAACATGGGAATCCTACATAACTACACATCTTATGCCCAAGCATCTCATGTTTGGACATTTTAGATGCCTGGGCAATAATATTTAAGAAGTTTGTGTACCCAATGCCTCCTTAGTATTCCATGTTCTTATTGAATGGATTTTACCAATTGAAAGAATCAAAATTCAACATGATCAACCTTGTGTGAATTATTATTCGTACTTCATTATATTGCTTATGATTCATATATAGATAATTGACTGATGTTCCATGCAGTGAACTAAGGCTTGCATTATAGTTAACTTATAAATGATATTGATGCTTTTTAATTTGAAATCAGATAATTCTCAAATTCACGTATGAGTGTTTCCTGTTTTGACCTTTGAAAATATAATGAAATACTTTATTTGATTTCTTAAACAATTTCAACTTCTGTTCAATATAGTTCCATGAAAAGTTCCTGTCAACCAAAACTGCACTATGTATTCCTAATGGATGATATAATTTTAAGACAACAGCATTAACAAATTTACAACCATGTATTACATAATATGATGACAGAATTTCAGACAGTAGGGATCAAAGTTCCTCATGTACCTGACTTTATTATGTATAATGCTCAAGGAATATCATATGTAGGTGTGGTGTTTATGTCTTGCATTGTCTCCGCCTGTAGTTCTCAACCTCAGTTATTATCCTTTTGAAAAGAAACTTTATCCCTCATGCCTCTTTACCTGATTAGTTTTAGCTCATATCTTATTCATTTCCTCATATTACCAATTACTAGGTCCACAGAAAAGGCTGGAAAATCTGATGCGTCAAGCTGGGAACAAGTTCTGCGCTGATTGTGGATCAGCAGAGCCAAAATGGGTGTAAGTATTAGCTTGATTTTCAGAGGAATTTGGTCTGTCTGGATTGTTCACTGCTCACGTTGTTTAAATAAAATTATCATGGATCATGAACTGGATGTTGCTTCAGTGTCTTTCCAGACGAAACTTTTCGTACCTTGTCTAAGTTAACCGAGATGATAAACATGCCTTTCTGAAAAGGTTATTTACACTTGACTAGAC